>DWEJ01001457.1:0-12999 GCA_018245835.1 Mysoria sejanus stolli | reverse complement strand
AGAAATCCGTAATTTCGAACTTACAAAATTAATGATTTTGTTGTACGTAGCTTAGTATTGTCTCTTACGATAACCTTTACATTCGAACTTGAAATTTAAGTGAATTGTGGTCGAGTTTCGACCAGTAGGCGGCCACTAGTATGCATTAGTAAGTCAAACGTAAGATTATAAATCGAACACCGTTATTGAAAGGTATTGAACAGAGGTATGGAAAGTTTTCTTTTAAAGACGAATAAATTGCATCGTTTAGTGTAGAAAACAGAGGCTAGGGTATTATATTCCGTTACAGACGAATAGTCGGCTTCTTAAGCCATTGCAAACAGTTGAAACTCTTTTACGCGATAAGTATATTTTTAACCGGTACTTTAAAATATTGCATAGCTTTTATCGCGGGCTTTGAGCACGATACCGCGCGATACCGCGCCATACCGCGTTCTGTCAGTGCCAGGTTTAGTCCCCTTTTACGCCAACCTGTATCCTGGCACAATTCGACTAAGGGTAATAATCAACACCAGAGTACACAGACATTTTGCTATTGGACGCGGGGCTCTGTCAAGATGAGAGTCTGTCTGTCAAGTCGCGGGTTGAGCCCGCGAGGACCACGCTGACCGATTGTATGCTTACAAGCATTATACGGTTCGGCAACCTTTGGGGAAAGCTCTTCATCGCACGGGTTTCCTTACGATGAATTTTTTGTTTTTATTAGTATTTATAACGCGCCTGTATATTTTGCATCTAGGCGCCAGTGGGCCCATAAAGGAGAGTGATGGTTCTGAATAATTCACCAGTTCGTACCGGCGTAATGTAGAGAATCGAAATTAATGTATACTTATACAAACCCAAATATACTAAGGTTTTAAGGGTAAATACGCTAAGGTTTTTAAATTAATAATTTTTTCGTTTAAATTTTGTCTAAAAATAACAATATTAATAAATTATTTTCGTCGTAACAGAGTGGAAGCGTGTCATTAAACTTTAAAATAATTTGCTTCAAAGTAAATACATTGTTGCAAAAGGTCTAAATCTTATGGTACTTTATTTATCACTGGGGCACCTGCCCGTTCCCATATTGTACCTGGAACCCACTACATAACAGAAGGACAAGATAATCCATGTTCAACTATTTAAGAGATCGCCAGGTGCAGATTAATCAACGACAAATTATTAAGGTAACACAATATACATATATGCTTACTTATTACAACGTAATGCGTTATCTCGTAAGGGCAGCCATCCTTTAATTAGGGGTCTTTACGTAAGGACATAATAGAATATAATGCGGCATAATTATATCCAGGTATGTTAGTAGTGTAGGTATGTTTGTATGTTAATATTTTAATATCATATTTTTCTAATTACAGTTAAAATAAATAGTTTATTTTTTCTAATTACAGTTCAAGCATATTGTGCATTCATTGCTGTTGTATTGTGGGGCTTGTAGTTGTAAATACGAGTATATCCCACGTAGTATTGGAGGTTAGGGTTTTGACATACTAAAGCCAATTTGGTAGCCACTCAACGCGTGTACAAATCTTTTAGTACCACCGTAGGATTCTACGAGTATATAACCCTTATCAGCAGTACTTAGTAGCGGTTATCAAGACAGTAGTAGGATAGACAAAAGGAACACCTGGATGTTCATAATCTTATATAAGACTTAAGCGTCTGTTCAAAACGACACACACACACACACACACACGCACGCACGCACGCACGCAAGCACGCACGCACACACACACACACACACACACACACACACACACACACAAACACACACACACACACACACTAATGTGATTTTAAAAATTTTGGTTTTATTTGCATAGATACCAACGACAGACTCCAAATCGCGACATAGATATTATCCTATAAACTATCATTTCTTTTTATTTTGTTACATCTTATCCTGTATGGAGAAATGCGCTTATAATGAGAGGAACGTACTCGTAATTAATATGACACTAAGTATCCTCTAGTTATTTCATACGCAACGAACGTGCAAACTTCAAATATACATATTTTATATTGTATGTGACGGGTACGTAAACGCTTGTGTATTCACCCTCATTGATACATATACAAAAGGGCCACTACCCTTTCATAGTATGACACTGTAAATCTATTTACGCCGGACCTTTGTTGTTCACGAAAAGCCTTTTTGTCATGAAAATGAGGTAGCGTTATATTCGACCCGTTTGTTATGTGAACTTCAGACGCGCGGATCAAAGACGACATCCACGTCGTAAGTGTTGATGATGAAATTCTTGTATCATTAAAATATAGATAACGTAATGTCTCGCCGGTAATCCAGATGTAAAGAAAACATTGTTTTAAATTATTTATTCAATGCTCTTTTGTAGGTAAAACAGTAAGTACATATGATATGATATTATACGATAAATTGAATCAATTACATGATTTATTACACTTAGAAGTGCATTATTAGAATAATAAATTCGATTAGAACTAGGGACATTGTAAGCTGCAATCTAAACCATTAGGCCGGATGTGACTCAGAATATCAAACAATATAATTATCGGCAATCGACGTCTCATTAAAAATAAATTCTCGGAGTCTTATAATTTTCCTCATTATATCTTTTCTTTTGATTACGCTTTATTTAACTTGTGCCGATTTCTGTTTCATTACGGTCTGCCTAATTAACAATTGAAAATTTGGTGCTCATAAAGATCGATATTAATTAAAACGTTATCAAAGTATCGAGAATTCGGCTCGAACAAATTCTATTAGGAACGCAACATCTCATCACGTCGGTAATCCCTGAAGAGGTAGGCAGATAAGTCAAGTGTAGTACATTCCCGCGTTTCACGAGTTACGTTTATGTCCCGCTTTGGAATAGGTGGTAAGTCTATTGCCATAAACCGGGCAAATTTCCAGATTACGTGTACTAGTGCACTACTAGAAATTCAAAGTTAAAAATCCAATAGTTGCCGACCTGGGATTCGAACCCAGAAACTCTCGGTCGGCACTCACACATGCAACCCACACGACTAACTAGGCAGTCAATAAATACAGCTGAAGCGATTAAAAGCGTGTTAAAAACCTAAATATATGGTAATTCTATGAACAGTAAGATAGATCAATAGTCAACAATCAATAGCCAATAGTCAGCAGATCAACAACCTCATATTTAATTGAGAAGATTATTATACTGATATTATTAACTGGAAACTTTCGAGTATAGTACAAGTTGTTATCAAGTACAATACCATTTATACGCTTCATTAGATTTTGGGTACTGTTGCGGTATGTTATCATAAACTCGTATGTATGTATGTCTCCGTATTAACGACGGTTGAAACTTCCAAGTGATAGACATCTGAGGAATGTTCTACGAATGTCTTGTTAACGTTCTACCATCATCTTTAAATTAGTCTTAGAATTGGATGGATGACGTCAAGGATTTAATCAGATCAATATTTATCCACATTTTAATTAAAGTTTAGCAAAGGCTAATATTCGAATCGATACATACTATAGCAATGTAATGCAAATGTTGTTATTCCGAATTACATGGAAATACAACGCGATGACGTGTTCCATGGAAATATGAATCATTTTATTCATATCGTTGTTTAGTTGGTCAAAAACAAAATTTTGTGTCTGGGACGTAAACAATCTATAAAACATAAGTAATCATGGTAATTGAGGAAATACCAATACCTGCTTTGAAAGTGTATTCGTTTAGTGTAGAATGAATAGTAATAACGCTACTTAAGTTGTGATAGTTAAAGAACTTTTTAATATTTCTTTATCGTGTACTAACTACATAATGAGGCTTGGACGCTAGTTGGCGCGGAGTCATAAAAGTTATTGCTGTTTAGGGCTGTTCGTAACTGTCGTTACGACCTTCATGTACGATCGCATTTTTTGGAAATATTTTTATGTAAGACAGTTCGTTCACTGGTCCTTGGGCTGCTCCTTCGAAATGAAATTCGAATATAATGAAACTAATATCTTTCAAATTAATTAGCAGAATCTTTATATATTAACCACACTATGCGTTGTTTCAAAACGTTTCTAAAGCGTAAGACGTTACGACAAACAATCGTTTGTGAAAGGCATGTAAAGAATTTTCTTCATAAGCATGGTAAGGTTACCTTTGCTATATGGTCCATAGAAGAAAACTATTTTATTTCTTGAAATAAGATGTCTTTCTTAAAAACTTCTCAAAGTCTGTTGTGAACGTGATCAAGTTAAATTTGAACAAATTTCAATTTACTTAATAATACGTTAATATTTTTCAATATTAAATGTCCATCAATTCTCATTCGTTATCAAATTTCATAATTGCGAATGAAAAATCCCATTCCTGCAAAATTAATTACTATGAAAGCTGCTTATAATCCATTTAAATTGTTCATTTCAATATACTTATGCTATTAAAACGGATCAATATTTGTGGTTAATGTTGTCGGATATCTGTATTTTTTAATACGTAAAGTCGATGCACAGAATTTATTTAATCTTATTTTAGAATATACAACAATAAGAGGAATACATCCCTATGATTTAAAATATTTTGGATCTCTTGTATTTGCGCAACTAAATGTCAAGCCACATATTCCCACAGCTCTACATTATTTCCATGCTGTTCCATGTATCATAGTGTGAGTATAGTCCTCTCTATTCCCGAACTTTTGAACAAAGCGGGCTTAGATGGGTCTCTGACAGGTGGCTAAAAGACTTCAAAACAGATAGAATTTGATTTAGGAACGTTGCCTGACAGAGTATTGAAGTAAGTTTTTATCCAGTCAATAAAAGCAAACCTAGTTTCAACTTTGTTTTTACGACAACCGTTCTTCCTCGCTGCGATGGCAGAAGTTGATATGATACTGCCTATAGTGCTATGTATCTATAAAATGTGTCACGTTTGTCTGCTTTTTATGTCTGTCGTGTTTATTCATTTGCCGAGTAAACTTCCGTTACTGTTTCGTTGGTCCTGTTGGTTGCAAGCGCGCCTGGTGACCTATAGTCTGGATTTATGCCCGTACATTCACTACCTATTGTTTAGTGGAACGTAAGCGTAATTGGTTAAATACGGGAGGCTCCTACACTCCTTTATCTCTTTTTGGATTACAGTTATGATGTTATGTACGTTAAAACTTTTGCATGGAAAATAAATAAAGTAAAAATATTTAAATGATCACAGTCACAATACTTAGTTCAAGAACTGTGTTCCAGGAACTCCGCTCATCATTTGAAGGTACATAAATTTTATTTTTAATTTGGCGTAAATAAAACCATTATGATTAAGACGATCTTTTTGATTGTCATGATCTTTTTTTTAAGAAATCAAAATTTGTTTGTTAACGAAGGTCACAATTCAAAAGTATTTATATTGTAGCCGAATTTAGGCACTGTAAACATATATTTGACAAACAAATAAGTTTATATAAACATAGTGTTAATTTGTTATACAAATATGGTTATAGTTAAGGTCTGTTACAGCTACTTCGTATATAAGGAAGCTGTGGATTTTGGACTTCTCGGGTATTAATAATACGCAATGATTTTAGGGTACCGATGCGGTTCTCCCACGGCAGCTGTCCTACCTAAACATCCAGAGCCAATTCTATATTATATCAGTTCTGCGATTGTACCTTTCATTGATTGAGTCGTTTTTCAATATCAGTTCCCTGCGTGTTTTTTCTCCGCGAATCTATTTTCATTTGCTGTGTCCCTGAGCTTTGAGGGATGTTTTCGTTTATTGATTTAGGGCTATGACGTAAGGGCTCTACTTCAAAGGTTTATATTTTTAGATTAAAACATCACCATTTCGTATATTGCCTTTATTTCGCTTATTTCGTACTTGCCTATGTTATTGAGAATTATGAACTTTAGGATTTTTTCTTGATAACTGTCATTTTAAATTACAATACTGATACTAGAAATTATCTTTAAGTGTTATACAAGTTGTATTATATAAATGTGTACGTAGTGGTTATAAAAGTAATAAATGTTAAATTGCATAAAAGTTCTGTCAAGGTGTCCGGGCAATTATGTGGACATTTTTCATACTACTAATACTAGTATTAATACTAATGCTAAACAACTAATACTAGTATTAATACTATACAAATACTAGTTTAATTGAAATTTTTATATATGTAAGTTGTAACAGTTAATTTGTGCTCATTTTAAAAATTTGTAAAACAAAATATTTACATAAATATATACAGCATATTTAGCACACCTTAATCCACAGAAAGCGAAAGTAAGAAAGCATAGTTTTTAGCCGGATGTAATATCTCATGAGGCCTTGGGAATTGCAATTACTTAATTTCCAAAAGGCATACGCCTTATTTTAGTCAAAAGAGAGCCTATCAAATAAATAATAGTTTAGTAAAACTAAAAACACACGATTTTCTTGCTTATCAAATTCCTAAAAAAAATTATAATAAAATTTAAGTCATTAACAGAATATTACAATTCAGAGTAAAAAGCGTGGGGTGCATTTTACTGCGGTTCGTAATTATCCTCTCATAGTTAGTTGCCAATAAAATGATTGTAATATTTACAAAAATATAAAGCACCCCAATAAAAGCGTGTTAAAAATAAATGTGAATCGTCCAATTTTATTGCAAATACGTTTTAAAAATAGGAATAGACTCTTCAAGTACGAATTAAAATAAATTGTGTTCCAATATTATTTTTATATTATGTAGCATCACCCTTAGGTAAAGGTACATATCGGGTGTGATAGGCAGGTATAAAAATAGGCTCCGCCATTCCTGTTTGTTCCAGGCCAGGGGAATGAGCGATGTGTAAAAATAAAGGAATTCACGCGCGAATGCCGAAATAAATTTTATATGGTTTTGCCGATACATTTTCGTTCGGAAACAAAATTCTTCCAACAATTTTTGGGTGTACACGTGTTACATATCTTAAAGGTTATGTTTCTATATAATTTGAATCAATGAAATTGTGGAATATATGTATTTAATGTATATGGAAATTGTAAAACACTCGCACAGTGAATAATTCTTTCCGAGCTTAGTGTAGCTACCGCAATAAAAATCTAAGTTATATTATCGGTATTTTAATATAAGAAAGTAGCTATAATTACCAAATTATCATAATTTTCGATCCTTTTTTCTTTTCCCTATGACATAACTGTCTTCTAAAACTAGAAGGGTTAGGGCTGCAGCCCAGTCATTATGTAGTTTTGCGTTAATTTCAACAGTTATTCAGCAGTGCTTGCAGTATTGTTCTCCTCAATTGCTTTTACTGATATGTGCGTTTACGGCAAGTGTTTTGATTAGTCAAAACTGTGAAGTAATAATAAGAGAAAATCGAAATACCTTATGAATCTTCCGTAATTTTAGTAAAAATATGCAGTTTGCAAGCGGCACTTCGCTGTCGTGGTAAAAAATGATCTTAATAATTAAGTCACAAAATACTTGATGAGAATAATTAAGATTCTTCAATTTTGACTGCCCCGTTGGTCGTATTGGTTGCAAGTTCGACTGCCGATCGGGAGGTTCTGGATTCAATTCCCAGGTCGGGCACTACCAAATTTTTCTAATTTAGATTTTCTACAAGTAGTTCGGAGCCTGGATATGTGCCCGGTGTATGACAATGGGTTCACCACCTAGTATTCCATAGGGGGACGTAAGCGTAACTGCTGGAACGTGAGAGTGTTCTACATTCCTCTGCCTACCTCTTTGGGGATAACAAGCGTCATGTTACGTTTGTTATACAAAAGACTTGATGAGAATAATAAATTAATAATAATAATAATATATTTATTGCCATAAAAATAAAAACGATTTACAGTATATTTGAAACATATATGGGCAATAGGAGAGGACTCAGCCTCTGCTGACACGAGACCGTAGTCCCGTGCAGCGCTGCATTTCAGCCTCCTTAGACTTAGACCTTAAATAACATTATAGATAAATTACAATCATTGTGTTTAGATTTACGACGAAAGATATTTAATGTAACAACGTACATTATTTGTAAAGAGGTTCGTGCCAGTATTTACACCCAGAGCCCCAAAGTGGAAGGCGGAATTCTAAGCCATTAAACTATCGCTACTTAGAAGAACGTTTACATGAAAAATACAAATCAATTTAATGTTTTTGTTAACATTGTAACACTTCTAAGTTACACGCTAGCTAATGTGTTAAATAATTACACGATAAAACTACGACTTTCTTGATTCCGTTAACTAATTACCGAGTGAAAATATTGACTGCGTTAACGTAATGCTTAATTATAGTGTTACGTTATGCGATTAACTGTACCATATAGTTTTATACCTGAAAAAATATTTCACAATAATTGTCATATAATAATTCCTGTTTATATTTGTCAACTAAGTAACTACTATTTATATTACAAAATGGTTATTATAACAAATACTTATTACTAATAAATGTTACAACTAATAAATATACCTATGTATCGTAAAAACTCTACTATCGTTTGATCATCAACATGTCTATGTACTTTCGCGCGCTTTTTTTGTTTCATATAATATTTCCGCCATTATGTTTACATTGGCGCGGGTTTATAAACGACAGAAATATAACTCTTGAAGTAAACGTAATATGTATAAGTGTATAAGTAATAATGTGTGTATGTAATATGTAGTGTATGTAATAATGTATAAGTGATTTTATAAGAACATGTGGTTATAGAAAAGAGAATTATTATCTCGCTGGCATACAGATGACGGCTACATGTAGTAAAATATTGCACGCACACTTTCAATTATGGCTTATTTTATTCCGTGCGTTTGAGTATAATTATCGCTCGAACATTATAATTCCTCGCCCCAAAATAATCACTGGACAGCCTGTTTTAACATACAATTAATTTCTTCTGTGCAAAAGTAACTTCGCATGAAATATGAGGTAAGTTACATGTAACTGTCGACCTTGGCCTCACATTCATAATTACAGTGGATGGTCCCACGAGCTTGTTGCATAGCGGTTATGCCATTATGTGCTTGAAATGCAGATTGTATGATAACTAGACCCCCGTACGCTATCTACGCTATCTTTTTAATTAAAAAACTAGTTTTTTTTTTAATGAACACTAGAAAACGAGCAGGCAGCGGTCACAAGTAGCCGCCGCTATCCATTAACAACTGGAATCGAATTCAAATAGGACAGCATTTTCCGTATCTAGGTAATGAAACTGTTTATATTTATTACATTATAAATGTAACCTCACGGCTGTAATTCCCGAAAAGGTAAGCTGAGGAGAGTAGTACACTCCGGCGTTACAACAGTTAAAATATTTACTTCGTTACTTAGTTTATAACATTATAATTTATTAATAAATTAGTTGATTAAAATAACATATAACTTGTGCAATAAAACGTAATTTCACGCCTTTAATCGCTAAAGAGGCAGGCAGAGGAATGTAGTACCTACGCTTATCTTTCACCAGTAACTTTTACGTCCCACTATAGAACAAGTGATGAGTCTATTACCGTAAACCGGGTACGATTCCAGAGTCCGAGTAATTATTATGAAAAGTTGATTAGAAAAATCGAATACTGTCTACACCGAGATTCGAACCCATAACCTCCCGATCGTCCAATGCGTTTGTAACTAACGAGGAAGTAACTTGTGCAATAATTAATTATTATTTCTTTATCAATACTACTTACACTATCAATATGACATTCCTGTTTTAAATATAATAAATAAATATTTATATGGCTTTATCTTAAAATAGCACTTAATATAAGATCGCTATGAAATAAAAACATTGTATATGCATTGTAGTTTTAGTATCCTTTAACTTTTATAATTTTAATAATTTTAGAATGAATCAGTACAACTCTTTACGCTGTTCGCGATAATGTCGTAATCAAGATGAATGTAAAAATTTTAGATTTTTACAAGTACAGGCACATCCAAAAGTCTTTTACACGTTTTTTTGCTCTGAATACTCTGTCAGCTAAAAATCACCTTTTTTATCTTTGCAAAAGCACCTAACAATAAGTATAATATAACAGTTAACATTTTTTTAGACCAGTTTCAAATAATTTAGCTCACACCTATACACTAACAAAATGTTGGAGGCTTCTTTGGTCCACTGGCGGCCTAACCATGTCAACATATTAAATTCCCTTTGTCTAATACCATTCATAAAATAACGTCCTCAACCTTTTAACATCAGTGCCCTCTGCCTAGCCCTGTAAGGGAACTTCTGTGACGACACGTATATGTAACCTTTTAAAATCTGATAAGTCCAGCAAGTATGCCAACGCGTATTTGGTCAGCGTGACAAACTACGGCCTTAATTCATCTCATACTGAAAGGTCGAATAGTGGAACGATGAAAAAGTTAATAACGAAACCCAGCTGGCGCGTTGGCGCGCGTAGCTTAAAAACTATTTGCACCAGCAGTAGGTACCTGCTGTTGTCGCGTTTTATCTCCAGCATCGAAACCGTTACACGGCACGCACCGGTGCTTAGCGAAAAAAAACATTAAAGTCAAAAATAACAATACATATCTTCCAAGCCTTTGCGGACTCGATAAAATTACGATGAATAGATTTGAGTTTTGTTTTATCTTCTTACATTTTGTATCTAGAACAAATTTTTGACTTGTTTCTGTTCATTTCTTAATGTTCTCAATTAAATGGTTAGTTACTTTGAAACAATCGATGAAAAAAGTTAAGTTCATATATTAACTCACTCACAGCTGAACATCCAGGTACATTTTACATTACGTCGTGCATTGAACCTTCATTTTCACATCAGTAATCTAAATTGCGTACAATTTTACGAAACAAAACTTACAATTATATCTTAGCATCTCTCAACGTGATAGAGGAACGGTATCTCTGTCATCTCTGGTCAGGTCAGCTCTTTCATTGTGCGGCGACAATGCAAGATGAAACCTTTTGAGTATACGATAATCGAAATCTGATTATATCAGCTGCTGATCGTATGTTTCATACAGGCTGATACAGGCTGATACGCCTTTCTATAATCGTAAAGATTTTAATTTGTTATGAAATAAAAAGTGCTTTTCAATATCACGGCTCCTTTTTTTATCAATATCTACATAACGATTTAAAAATACATGTCATGTTATTCCAATATTTTCCAAAAAAAAAGAAAATTTAGATTTTGTGATTGAATATGGTTCTTAAAAATCAAATTCACTTTCTAGTAATTTTCTCTTTGTACATTTATATAAACTTTGGAATCCAAAAAATTGGAATCATAAAATTAGTATATTTAATTTATAAAAACTTCGATATAGTACCTACAGATAATGTAATAATGTTTATATTTGAAATTTATGTACATAATTATCTTTGTTGATATCTTATGTTATAGAACACAACTTGTGTCTCCTAAGCGCAGAACACGATTTAAAAAACCACTTGACCAAGATGACTCCACAGGATGTTAATCAGTAAGTCCTACATGACAACCGGTCGCTCTTCAAGCGCGCTCTAATGGCTTTACGTGGGGCAGCATTATTAAACTAGTTTTCACTTAGTCTCTTACTGTGAACAAAATTTTTTTAGAACGTCTAACTGGTTGGTTGACCGGAGCGGACATACTCGTGAGTAATATTCGAGCCAAGTTAATTATTATTTGAGGTGTGTTTTATGTACAAATCTTTTAATAATATAAAACTATTCATGTAAATCACCGTATAAACATAACATAACATCAAGCTACTATTTCTCCAAAGAGTTAGGCAGAGGACTGCAGCACAATGCATATTGCACATAATATTGCAATATTGCAATGCACATAATATTAAAATATTAAGTAACATACTTCAATCACCAGTCTCCTCCGCAAGCTCACTGTAAACGCTGAATTAAGCCGATACATAACGTAATAAAGTATTTAAATACCAGATATTTTCATTCGATCCGGTCCTGATTAATTCCCACTATTAATGTCAAATTTCAAATTCAAATTCATACCAACAAAGCTGACTTAACGTAAATTTGAGATTGAGTGAAAATAAATTATTACTAATAGCCACTTATACCGACTTGCAAGTTTGCCGCTGATTCCGTTATAACTGCGAGAAATAACTCGTCGTTAGAATATTTTACTTCTTTTTTACTTTTACAGTAAAATATTACTCGGTATTAGAACTAAGTATTATAAGAAACAAAATCATATCATTCAGCCTCTGAAGTACTCTGAACACATGTTTGAAATGACTTTTAATAACTGAACAAAGAAACTAGCACAATGTTAAAACTAATGATTTGTGACAGAAATAGATTGAATATATATTAAACTTGCGTCTGCTGCCAATAAAGAACAAAAATAGACCTTATTAATAAGAAACATGATGTCAGTATTTTGAAATTTTAATCGTTAATTATCTATGTCGATTTAACTCAGTTCATTGAAGATAACGTCAGAAACGTTCCATTTTACTTGTTGCCAGCCATCATGATTATCAGCAACTTCTTCACGAGTCTCATCTCTGACTGAAAGAGGGTTAAGGCCCCAGTATTCCACGCTAGTCAAGCGGAGGTTGACAGCTTTTATAGATAAAAAACTGTAATTATCAGTTCGATTTTCAATTCAAGTATCAAACTGTCTTATTCACATTGTTATAAAAAGTAATTAATTCGACTATTGGTACTCTCTGCCGACCACGAAAGGAATCTGGAATGACGGTACAATAATAATAATTACAACTTTTTAATTTTCATACAGATTTGGGTATCAGTAAAAATGGTATTTATTAAACCAACGTAATTCTATTTTTCAATCGACGCACGCACTCTTAAAATTAATGTATTCGAATCTCTTTCAACTGTGATTGATTTAATCGTCCAATAAAAATGTTGGTTGCTGATGTAAAACATCCGTCGATACGAGATTGGAAATAGTAGCCAGACACCAAGAATTTACTTTTAACGTAACTTCACACCTGTAATCCCCGAAGAGGTAGGCAGAGGAATGCAGAACACTCCCACGATTCACCGGTTACGTTTACGTCCCACTATGGAATAGGTGG
>DWEJ01001456.1:0-13006 GCA_018245835.1 Mysoria sejanus stolli | reverse complement strand
ATAAGATCCGATATATAGATAAGATATATATATATACAAGTCCTTAAACAAGATAGTAGTATCTTAAATCTGTTACAGATGTTAACTCTGAAGAAGATGAATCAGTTGTAATTCCTAGATGGAGTAGACTTTCTGACCTTATGAGTCGGTTCTTCAAATTGAAATCTGAATCTGATAATAGCACAAGCTGGTATAACGATAAATGTAAATCGATTCATATTTATATCTTTTATATCTTTAAAATATTGTAACATCACAGAGAAATGTAAACTTCTACGTTTCACCAATTACGTTTAGGTCCCAGTATGGAATAGGTAGTAAGCCATAGAGTATTGCCATACACCGGGCACATTTCCAAACTTCGAGTCACATCTAGGAAATCTAAATTTAAAAAATCTTATAGGATTCAGCCCGAAGTTTGTACCCAGGACCTCCTTGATCTGTAGTCACTATTACAACCAATACTACCAACGAAGCAGATACGACCAATATGATTTTTAAGGTATTTTTGTTATATTATTACGCCAGGCCGTGTTTCAAATCATCTTTATCTAATTCGTTGCAAAATAATCTTGAGTAAAGAGAACGATCTAAAATATTTATTCGAACAATATCCCTTGATGCATTCCACCTTTACAAAGTTACTCTGTTATCTCCCCAAACGGCTTAGGTGGTGAACTGGTGGTGCAGTATTTATTGCCAGACATAATAGCGTGTCAACGCTGGACGGTTAATCCCCATAACGGGCCGCCCCGTCACAGGGTGCGAGCGCCTTTTGTGATCTGTGTTTTTGACAAATTTCGATATTTCACACGCTCGTTCTGTAAGCAACTATGCATTTACAAAGTGTCGATACTGAATGTTCCTCAAAGATGTATGTAGTCTGGCTAGAATATTCTTGAACTATCAGTGCATGTTCATATGTTGCACTTTATACACTAGGTGGTCATCACTTCTAAATAATGAAAGTTAGGAACTCGGTGTTCAGCGACAGCCCAAAAGTGGCAATGACCGATTTTCAATTTGCCCAATCCATGCAAAATCTTGGTTTCCTATTTGATGTAGTGGACCGATGTGAATATATTATAATATAAGATTAAGGTCGCATAATTGCCTTTTTTCTATTTTCCTAACATCAGATAGAAAAATCATAAAAAAAGTGACACAAAAAAAATCTTGTTAAATGCTATTTTCATATTTACAATTTATTATATTGTACCATAAACGACAATATGCGTAAGAGAATAGACCGCTGTAAATATAACCTGGATCATTTATAGCCATAGTCATTAACTCGGCTTCAGCAGACTATACCTCAATATTTATGTATTACACATGTTTCTATGCATATTTACTTTATGTGATTTGTGTTGATCAGTCGGATGTGTGCTGTGGGGCGGCCGTTGGACCAAGGATAGGACATGACATGAGAAGACTGATGGTTAAAGGTGGTGACACCTGGTTGAGTTCAGCATAGACAATGTTTCGACACACTTTGCGACAAGCATAGGTCCAGCAGGAACCATAGCGATTGATTTAATGATAATAATATCTTCATTAATTGGACATAGTACGATAAACAAGTACAAAATACTGAAATAGATAATGAACGTAAAATGGAGATTTATTAGCGATATAAGTCATCACACATATGCCCTTTTCCGCCATCCATATTTATCATTCGCAGAGTATACATTTCTTAGAGCAAAGTGTATATTAAAGTACACAGTTAAAAACCATGTTAAACAACAATAATTATGTGATTCGAGATTACACATTTTAACACGAACAACGGCAAAATAATAAGACGAATTCTTGAACTGATTGCTTCATCCGTTCCGCGGATCTCATTATATCCAGTCAAAGATGGAAATAATTATACTGATACAATATTAATAACTGGATGAGGTAGGCGTCCTGTCTCCTACGAGACAAATGCTGTATTAATTGAGTGAGTCGCGTCGTCGGATCTGTTGTACACAGGTTAGTGAGTATCAGTGAGAACAGATTTTATATGATTTTTTATATTTCTTTTAGTAATATTATTTATTTATCTTTTATTGTAGTTAACAAAAGAAGGCAATAATATCAAATGGCAATTTTTGTAAGTCAGGCCAGGTGATGATAGAAATTAGAATGAAAGTTTGTCTTAAAATAATAATAAAAACAAATACATAATATATAGGTACTTATATGCATATTCTATGGAATATGCGGTATATAACGGTATATGTACTGTTACATATACCTGCATCAAAAATTATAATTGTAATAAAAATTTATTCGAAATTCACTAACATTACTTGCTAAAATCTAGATAAAAAAATATTATGTATAAAATGAATTTTAAGTTTGTATACTTTATTGAAATACTTGGCAAGTTTGCATGGTAGATAGCTCTAAATGGAAAAAGCCTTGAAGAAATACTTAAATAAAATACTTCTCTCCTGGAACAGCTCTAAAAGTAACCCGAATTAAACTTCAGACATTGCCGTCCCGAGACGTGACAGCGGTGCCTTTAATGAGTTTCAAAATGGCTATTCAGAGGGTTAAATGTTTTCAACGGGATAGTATAAAAAATTTACTACAATACAAATAATTGCAATAAAACCATTAACTACTAATAATAATACCATTATAACCGATATACCGAATGCAATATTAAATGTTTAAAAAAAAAGTTCAATATCTCCAACTAATGTCTCATTGATAAATAAACACACGATGCGGAAACAATATAGTAGTGATCTTTGAAAAACTAGTAGAATATTCGAGATCACGTAACGGAAATGTACATTAGTTTGTAGGAACTGTGCATAATATAACACAGCGCAATATCGACTGTATCGCAAATATAAGGAAACAAGACGGAAATGTTTTCTACTCAACCAATCAGATTCAGATAAAAATATTATGCTATCGTTGTGTATAATACAATGTGTAAAGTATGTATATTACGAGTTTTACTATCAAATGTTTATACGTATATTACGAGTATTATGTTAAACTATATTACGAGTTTTACTATCAAATGTTGAATCTATATACATAATATCACGCCTGTGAATTTGAAAAAGGGTTGGCAGAGGAGTGTAGGTCACTCCCACGGTTCCACCAGTTACGTTTACGTCTCCCTATAGAGTAGTTGGTGAATCTATTGCCATACACCGGGACTTATATCCAGTATCTGAGCCATTATTAGAAAATCTAACTTAAAATGCAGTAGTGGCCAACCCGGAATTTGATCCCAGGTCCTCTCAATCGGCAGCCGCACTTACAACTAACATGACAAACGAGACAATTAATATTAAATGCATATATTAAATTAACTGAAACCTATTCTGACTTTAGTTACAGCAGTCTAAAATATATACAGACTACATAGATATATTGCATATACGTATTGTGTTTCTCTGTTGATTCATTACACTGTATTCGTGCGTCCAGCATGCACGCGTGTGACATTTAATTTTGTTTCGCGATGATTGATGGACCACGGTTCATTTTCATACTTCTGTATACCACTTCATGGCTTCTAGTGCCATCTCTTTCGCACACATTCATCTCTCGATCGACTTATAGTGCAGACAAGCAAGTTGTTACTTAACTACATAAATTAACTATTACTTATTTAGATAATGCAATTGTTACATTAATAAATCTACACCGCTTACTACATATCTTCATGTCAGGTCCCTAACATGGTAGAGAGAGAGTACCGTTTGCCAAATATCTCTATCCGTATATAACAGCCGCGCTTCTGTTACATTAATTAATCTTCTCACACATCCACACGTGTTTTGAACACTACTTACCATTTAAAGTAGAACCGTCTATTATATAGCGTTAATTTTAACAATATAAAGCATAAAATTAAAAGGAAACATAAGTTAAAGCACACAAGGCAACGCTATTTATTTCTAATCCGGATACAATATGTACAACGTTCATCAAATTCTCGTGTGTACACACAGCACGGGCGCCGTACGCCTGACGTCAATGGAACACTTCAAGCTCGAGGTGCTAATGTCGAGTTCATTATGACGAGTGCGTAAATTACTCGTGACGTCGCCGACTGTCGTGGGAACGTTCACTGGGAGATGTATTAACTTGTGTCGATACAATTAAACTTGACAGTTGGTTTCGAGTTATATTTTTGTATTTTTGAGTACATAATTATGTCTATGGAAACTTTAGTATCGAGAACAGATGATATTCATTCATTGATTCATTCATTGATTCATTCATTGCATGTTCTTCTAAATTTTTTGGTCAAAGATGTTGATGCGTTTTGTCAAGAGATATATATACAATTATAGAAAATCAATATAAAAATTTGCCTTTCGCGTTAAGAAATGGTGAAAGAATAATTTAAAAGCTAGTTCTTATTACATTAGGTATATCAGCATTTTTTTTATTTTATTATTATAAACAGAGGCTTGTTATGTTTAAAAATGGAAAAGGAACGAAAACAACTTTACATATTAATAAAATTACAACGTCTATTAATACTAGTAATACATTTCATTTTAATATCAGCCTTACTTCAAAATAAATAGACACAATGAACATAACCAGCAGAAGTCAAAAGTCATAACGCTACGAGTGCACACTTGCGCACACACGCACACATGCGTATACACGCATACGTGCAAAGCACACACGCACGCATGCGCACACACACAGATACACATAAAATATCATAACAGTTATTTCACAAAATAACACATGATCGATCTGACATTAGGTAAATAAGATGCGGGCTGGCAACAAATCTACAATCAATTGAAGTTAACATAAACAGAATCAATATAGTTATAATAGAGGCAATTGACTAAGATACGGGTGTGTCCATCGCGTGTCCTATTACAAGTGTCAGAAGACATTCACGTCTTTAAATCCAACACTGCATTTTCATGTGTAATTTTTTGTACGTCGATATTATTATTATTAAATCATCGTATAAAGTGCCTTACGAGGCAAGCAGTGGGAACTAAATGCCAAATATTATTATACTTACAGAGTGGACTAGCTTATCTTGCTTTTATTAATGTGTTTGGAAATTAAATAATATTTACTGGTTTATACATTATTATTTTACGAAATTAATGCCATTCTTCACAAATGAATGTTTCGTGAAAATTAGGATAAGCGACAGGTCTCCAAAACGATATAAAAATGCATTCTTATAATAATTTCTTATTGAACCTACTAGATTGACAGAAACAAGCAGTCTTAACCGAACAATCCTATTCAAATTCGGTAGTACATAGCTCTTTTATGCGAGAGCAGATATTTGTGGCTGCTGTTTGCTTGTTTGCTACTCTCTTTACTTTAAAACTAATGTTTTAAATAGAACCAATAATCTAGTGTCCAGGCATCTAGGCGTAAAATTATCTACTTAAAATATAAATATACACAAACCTACACAATATATAGTTACCATGGTAAAATTAGTATTTCTCTTGGTATCAAGCCCTCTGTAAATTGTCCAGAAATTATCATTAAACTCAACGTTTCTCCGAATGTCAACATCAAAGTAAATCAATGTATATTTCGACGAAGTGTGCAGTTACTATGCTGGGTCCGAAAACATCTGTGTACATTAATCCTTAAGCTTTATTGACAAATATAAAACCGTTTTAGGAGAAGAAACAAATGTGTCAGCGCTTCAAGTATTAAAAAAGGAACGTTCGAGAGCGTTCGAAACATTAAATGAAAATCTGTAGCAGTAAATTTGTCGCCGTTTAAACAGATTAAAAGAGAATGTAGCGTGAGATTGAATGGCAAATTCATTTGAGTCATCCCCCCTCTTGGTGTAATTTATTGCGAATTTGACGTTCTCCGTGTGAGGGATTCCTGGATGAAAAATAAAGGGGACGAGATTACAAGATATTGAGCCATAATTTGATAAGTTACACAAAACGAGCGAATGAAAACTTTACTAAGGAAATGTTGAACCAGTCTCGTGAACAGATAAATGTTGTGTAACTTTGTTTTTAGTGCTTAGAAAAAGGAAGTTAAGGTAGACGGACTACTCGACCAATGCTTCATATGCTCTTGAAAAGAGTTGTTTTAGATCTTTCCTAAAGCACCTTTATCATAATTTTAGGAACACTATCAATGTTTGCCTTGATAAATTCCCAATCATAACGCAGATTCGGTAGATTTTATTGGCTGATTTTCACCAGTATATTAATATCTGCCAAAATATGTATATATATTTTCATGATTTTATTATTTTTATTACAGATTTATGACGAAGCAATGTTGTTTGCGAACGAGTCCCACTATATAAGCAATTTAATCGTAAACATATACGCTCTTAACGATGCTGATGCAACATTAATCGTTTCCAAATAATTTCAACACGAAAGATGTGCCATAAAATGCAATAAAGTGTCATATAAATTTGAGTGTTAAAAATTATTTATGGCTTTTGTTCACTGTTACATTATTGCTGCCGGGGATCGTTTTTGACTTTGTAGGATGCAAAACAACTAAATTTATGCACATGCAATATTTGTCGCCACAAACTGCTTCCGAAAGATCGTAAACATTCCGCAATCGGATGGACCGCTGCTATCTTTGCGAAACATATTATTATTAACTTTTGCTGTGGTCCAAGAGTGCAATAACAGATAGTATTGGCTTTTGAATAGATATTTTTTAGATGAAAGAGTTATTATGCTATTGTTGACGGATGGTTGTACTTAGGAAGACTTTTCTTGGCCAAATAAGTTAGATACTGACGGAGGCACCAAAAATTCCCGAAACTGACGTGCATTATGAAATTTCTCATAAACGTAAAATTCACGTCACGTTAGGGCTGAAAGTCTGGAGATATTTGGATAGAGAGATATATCTAGTAAATTATTACATGTTTATTATCTTCTTATAGAATGCGCGAAAATAATTCATAGAAAGGTTGATTTAATTAAAGTTTATTATTAAATAAACTTTAAGAAAATCAAACTTTCTTTGAACTATTTTCGCGCATTCTATCAAAAGATAAACATGTTTTAGGAATATCTGAAACATGTTTTAGGAATTTATATTCCCAAACTGAGCCAGGAAAATCGCTTCGTACTTAAACTTGATTCCAATCCACACATCAGATCGTTCTAGCAAGTGTTTAATACATTTAATTTTGTTAAGGCAGTTAAGTTACTTATTTATTGTTTTCTTTGGTAACAGTTAACTATACGTGAACTACTTTAATAGCATTTGCGCAAAAATATGTATACTATTTTGATATCCGTTGCATTATCTAGAGATTAAAATTATGTTGAACTGTTTCTTACTATATTTAAAATTAGGGTCTTTTCATCATAAAGCACCTTTATATTGATATGGGAGCCTTGAACAGGCGATTACAAATATTATTTTTAATGTAGCATCATTATAGGGTAGGCGGGCTGACAAATACCACGTTCCAAATATCTCTGCCAATATGTACTTGCTTCTTGTATATTCATCAATCTTCACACTTGTATATTTCATCTAATATTTATATATAGTGTTCTTAACACAATCTGATATTCAGTACATCGTTCTGGAAGATTAATGACGTAAGAACATTAAGGGAACAACAGAGCGCAACTTTACACAACGACTCGTAAATCTTAATTGAAAACATCCGAATTAATTAAAATTCCTGCCGTTTTTAAATGGAAGTTTTAACAACCCTAATTAATTGAACTCACATAGTTCCATGGAAAATTCCCCGTGAAATACTTTACATCCGACATTAAATAAAAAATTATTTAACTTTAAGAAGAAAACTATTGAAGCAGATACAGGGGAGAATATCTGTAAGTAAATGTTAAATCCTACAATTTATTAAAGAAAGTGACGTTTCATCAATATCTAACAAAATTTTACAATTGATAGAGCTATACATAAAAATTTGTTTGGATGCACTAATATTTGTAAATTTCTTCACATCTTATGTAAGATGCTCATCGATAAATACCGATAGAATTTTATGAAATACCGAAAAATAAGCGCTGACTATACCATCGATACTTCAAAAACCTGTCACATATCGCATATACATATCATAGAACATATCGCAGTTAATGTTGAACAAGTAATTATAATTCAGTCACTCCGGGAGAACTGGGCTCAACTCTTGACATGCACTTCTTTACAAAATGTAGTTTTGTAAAGAAGTGCATGTCTAAAATTCTTAGTCACTTATCAATTATATATCATAAAATGATCACAAAGGAACCTGTCAATCTTAGAGTTCTCGATAATATCGTCTACGTCACATTCAGTTTATCAACGCGTATTTGAACAGCACAGAAAACTGGCCTTACTTAAACTTCCTCATTCAACGAGCTGTGTGCAACAGAGAAACGATGAATGGGCTTGTGACAATAATTAGTAAACAAATTCATACCACATTTTATTGTATTACTCAACATTTCCTCGATATGTTACTTTCCTTGATTCATTACATTGAAAACATTAAAAACAGTTAAATTAAAATACAATCTTAAAATATTGGTTATAATAATGTACAAAATGAGGTTTACCAATACAACTTAAATTTATTTAGAGCGGAAGAATTACAAATGACATTTTTTTTTCTTTACTGTAGCGCAATAAAACTTTATAACGATCGGTGTTATCCCACCCCTGAAAGTGAGAGAGCGCGTGCCGCTTTCGCGATCAAAAATTCGAACAACGTGACAACCGAACCGTGGGCCGTATCGAATTCGCCGTTAACACCATCAATTTACCGCGAGCCCATTACACCATAGCAGATGTCAACCGTAGCCATATTAACGCAATCACGTCAGCGTGATGCATGGTGATGCATGTGCGTGTTGCAACAATGCTACTTTAGACCATTCAACAACGATACCCACCATAGGTTTGAAATATATTAGAAATGCCATATGTAAGCTGTTCAAAACTCACAAACGCGTTCTCTTAGCCGCCCGTTGTATCATTAGACATACTTTTTATGGAAAGATCATCAATAATATAGAATCGAATGGATCAATCTAGTACTGAATTTAAACGTAAATGTTAAATATTAAATGAAATACTACATGTATTAAAAATTAAAACAGCAAACACATGTATTGCTGTATTTTGTGTCCTGAACATAGACGCCCCTTTATTCACTGACAATACAAAAATTCAAATTTCACTTCTACGTGCCATTTCTAATAGATTGCAATTTTGTCCATTAATAAATGGCAAGGAAAGTTGCATTTGAACGCGTTAACCGAAGTATCTTAATACCGAACGCCAGATGAGAAACACGTTCAGCCAACATTGTACGTCGTATCTAATAGAAAATAATAGAGAGTGTAATTCTGAGCATTGTTGAAAGTGTGCGCGCGGCCATATTGTTTGGGACCTAATCTTTAGGAATACAAAAGATTTGGTTGGTATATTATAGTTCTAAGTATGTATTGTACAGAACAGCGCACACGTTTGATTAAAATAAATTTTATTTTTCTTGTTTTATATTCATGCCTCGTTGGTCGTGTTGGTTGCAAGTGCGATTGCCGATCGGGAAGTCTCGGGTTCGATTCCCGGGTCGAACGCTACAAAATTAGAAAATTTTCTACTAGGAAATCTAAATTAGAAATCTAGTAGTTCGGAGTCTGGCTAGTGTCCGAGGCATGGTAATAAGCTCACCACCTATTCCATAGCGGGACGTCAACGTAACCCGTGAAACGTGGGAGTGTTCTGCATTCCTCTGCCCACCTCTTCGCGGATTATAGGCGTGAAGTTACGTTTATATTCATATTTATATAGAAAATATTTTAATTATAAAGTTTGAACCCATGTAACTCAGGCTCAAGTTAATGTCCAAAACAAATGTGCTGATGCGGCGTATTATAAACGTCAGAGGGACAATGGGCCCAATAAAGCCAGCTGGTTCCATACAATACTTACATAGAGCATGTGAATAGCAGTTTTATATTCGCCGGATGACTTGATAGGACACAAATAGTGTGCTTCTGTTAGTTCGAAGTTAACAATCCAACTTGAAACAACATTTTTAATTTTTCATGCAAATTTTTTTTAATGCAGATCATTTCGATTTGATTTAACAGAAAGCTTAATATTAAGCGCATTTAAGTTCCCACTCATTTTCTGAAAAAATACTTCTGAAACGCTTTTTCTATAGGTCTAAATAGTCATTATATCGTTTTAATATAAAGTTAAATATCGAATATTATAATAATATGAGTAGTTTAAAACATTGCTATTCATCTCTGTCGTGCAAGTAATCCAGGTTAGATCAACAATCACGCTCATGTCAAAATTATAGATTCAAACATCTCTTACGAATGACAAATCCCAAATTTAGTATTTCTCTTTATATGTGTTTAAATGAAACGTAACAAAGCCAATAGTAATGGGACGGCTCCGCCATATTCAGCATGGAATCGTTCAAAGAACTCATCATTAAATTGGCACACACGGCTCTAGAACCAACGCTGTCAAGTTTCTTAACTTACCTATGCGTCCACAAGTGCTATGACCTATTTCAGAAACACACACTGTTTCTTTATAAATGTATCTGTGTATAAAAACATGTGTTTTTATACACAGATTTATGGTTTTTCATAGCTCCCAAACAACCGCACTGTTTACGGTCGGAGCTAACTGCATCGTAAAAATATTTTACGACCCTATAAATACATTACTTTCTGAAATAATATCTCAATAGCCATCAAGTGCTTATGTAAAGGTACTAACGTATTTAATTTTGAATTATTAGGTACTTATTATAATTTATGCTTAATTATAATACAAAATATGGTCAATCGGACCACATTTAGCAGTTCTATCTTGTATATACGATAGTCCATACTTCGATTGGCTTATCAAGTCATACTATGTCGTAATTGGGATCCAAATATTTATAAATATACCTTTAGACACATTAGGTTTTACATGCATAAACTAAATTACTGTGTCCTTAAAACCGTTTACATCAAATATTGTTTATGCATCCAAGACAATTAACAGAAGATCTTAGTTTATAATCCTCTGTTAGACAATGGTAACCAGTACTGATGTACATTGCTTAGGGGTCTTTCCATTACAGGACATTCTCAAGCTTCCCTGAAGATTTTCTGCGTGGCTTATCTCCCGGAATTTTCATAAAAATTCTATAGGAACAAATTAAAATCTCAAATGGTTTTCCTCTAACAAAAAGGCAATCGATAAACAATACTAATTCAATTCAAAAGATATCACTCTATTCAGTGACCGGCGTTCTTCAAGTAATTGCTTCAAAGAATTCCTTGGAATTCACGACCAGAACTTTATAATATAAACAATTGAATCGGTCTTCCAAGGTTATTGGCTCTATTGTATGCATAAGGAAACAAACAAAACATTTTAATAATTCCGATCTCGGCACCATTAAGCAAACCTAGTGAATAAACCATTGATCACATCGAAATATCGTATTTATATAGTGAAATTATCACTCCCTAAGTAATGGGTCAATTATCAAACATATTTATCGCACAAAGTTTATCGAATACAACAGCAATGTAAAGGTGGCTTTCCACTGTGCCTTAACATACGGACCAAAAAATCCAGTGTGAATTGACGGGGCTCAATAGTTACCATTATTAATGCTGGGTAGATCTCACGCACCGTATACATTTCCATCACGCTGCCATCAACAAGACCCTTCTTGCGCTGTGCCTTCACATAACAGTGGCGAATTTATAGAAAACTATCAAAAACCTGTAGCAATACGTTACATTTTATGAAGAAATTTGTTAGTTCACATTCATTAAGAATATCTAAGTCCAAACTTGGTACAATAGCGTATAAGTGAAAGAGTTTTCCTATAAACAACTATTTATACGACGACAGTTAGAGCATCGCAAAAATCCACCTTAAATCAATTTCATAACAAACAAATTAAAACCTTAAATACATTGACCATTAAAGCAATTT
The DNA here is from genome assembly GCA_018245835.1 of Mysoria sejanus stolli. Taxonomy (NCBI): domain Eukaryota; kingdom Metazoa; phylum Arthropoda; class Insecta; order Lepidoptera; family Hesperiidae; genus Mysarbia; species Mysarbia sejanus. The sequence continues at coordinate 1,051 of DWEJ01001456.1, read as the reverse complement.
ACGAATGCGGAACGATACAAGGCGGGCAGAATGGTCTGACTGTTGTACATTATCTTCTTAGTTTAGTCTCGTCAGAATCGAAACTTTATAACTCAGCGCTGAGATTTATTGTAATGAAATCGTATTGGATAACATTTTCCTGTGCGTGAGTAATAATTGACGGTACGAATCGTAAATAGTTCGGTTTGGCTAAATAAATACCTCGGTTTGGGTTGTAAAGTCGCAATACCTTGATGGCACGGTTCGCCGCAAGGTATTAATGTTCTCTGTCAAATTTGCGCAAGCGATTTTGGTCTTTGTGCAAATATGTTTCGTTATATATTGGCATGACAGCGCACAGTAATTGGACCAGTCGATACGGTGAAATTACGACCGAAATTTTTAATTCCCGTTATTTCTGTTAATGATCCTTCGCGTGTTACAGTTTGAGGCATAATTATATATTTTTAGACGTCCATTCTTTTATTCGATACATACTTACATGCAAAGATCTGAGCGAGCGATCAGTGGCTGTATAATAAAAAATTGCTGAACGCACTTTAAAAAAATTTCACTTCCAAAAATCGTACTTTGTCCTTATAAACGAAAGGAGTTTTCAAATAATACTAGTATTAAAGTACGTTGTTGAAGTAATATATTTTAAGTTCAGCAACGCCTTAGTAAATTTTTGAAGGGTTGAAAACGGTAATCTACCGTGAGGCACTCCTATCGTACGTCAAATTTTATTGAAAAATCATAAATATACGAGTATGTAAACATAACAAACCTTAGACGTAAAAACAACGTAACAGAGACGATGGTTTAAATTATTATAATTGAGTTAATAAAACAATCTAGACAATTTAAAATTAGTACTTATTGAAAGATGTCTGAAGTTAGGATCATGTTATTATGTTTGTCTACTATATACATAGAATGAAGACGTAATACATTGACTGCCTCGTTGGTCGTGTGCTCGCAAGTGCGACTGCAGTTCGGGAGGTCCTGGGTTCGATTCCCGGGTCGAACACTACAAAAAGAATTTTTCTAATTTAGAAATTTTCTGATTTAG
>DWEJ01001455.1:0-13008 GCA_018245835.1 Mysoria sejanus stolli | reverse complement strand
TGTGCAGGGTGCGCCGGGCAGTATGTGTATAATTAATTGGACACAGTCGCCGCTCGTGGAGGCTGCTTCCATGCACCCCATTGCAGTGATATTATGTTAACATAACATCCCGCCTGTTTTCCCCAGAGTGGTAGTCAGAGAAGTTTATTACTGGCAGTAAATCATGGTTAGATATTATGTTAATGAAATCCAAAAACAATTATACAGAGTAACCTTTTTCCAATTTGAACACGTGAAATAAGCCCGTACGTAATTTTATTCCAATTAATGACATTGTACATATATTTTTTATAATTCACGCGAAGTACATAAAAAAATCATCTGTCTTCAATTGTTATGCTATCTTTACATAAGAAGCAAAAATTTCGTTCCGCATCTTTTATTTTCGCATTTTAATGCCGCATTTTTCATAAACACATTTAAGCGAGTACCTACCGTTAATGATCGCTTACATACTTACTCGCATATAAATATAAAATGTAGGCGCTGTTAAAATGAATTCATCGGCGCCTATAACGCCTACAGCGTAAACGCTCCCGGCACATATCACGGAAATGGAACCCAATACTGAACGCATTGACACGTATGATAGCGCCGCGTTGTTGGGAGCAATGTTATCTTTATGGGCCGATCAAGTGCCGCTGCAGTGTGATATCTACTCTTAACTCGTAACTAACAAAAAAAAAGTAACATCACGTCTGTAATCCCCAAAGAGATAGGTAGTACTCCTCTATCTAGTAGTAGTGTGGTACGCTACCACGTTTTGCCAGTTAGGATTACATCCCAGTGTAGATTACGTGATGAGCCTATTGTCATAGAACGAGCACAACTTCATACTCTGAGCTACTATAAGAAAATCTTAATTAGAAAAATCCAATAATGTCCGACCCGCGATTTGAACCCAGGACACCCTCATGAGCCAACGAGACAGTCTATCTTAACGTATTACGTTTATTTATCTTTTAATTAGTGTATCATTGTAGATACCATTACGAGAGCTACATTATAGGGTAGCCAGAGACGATCGAATATCAAATATCTGTTTGCGTACAAACCTGACGTGCGTCTTTTACCTCCTTGTGGAGCTCTTCCGCAGTTACGAGGAAATGTGAAATAAAAATGTTTACGACTCAAATTTCACTGAGGTCTAGACATTACGTTCGCCCTCATAACCTTATTTCTCCTTTGACGATATAAAATACGTTCCATTTGCCAGTTCCACAGATCAGTTAATCAGTTAATGTAATATACTTAAGGGTACAAAGCTGTAGTCTGCAGGTCCTATGAGATCGCAGATGAAAGAGAAGAACCACAATCACAATCATCGTATTTTTCCTAACCTTTCCTCATCAGATAAGAGAGAAATGTCTTCGACATGATAGTAACCACAGACCGTATCATGCATAGAATCGGCACTCCATTATATTCGCATTTATTATGTCTCTTAATAAAAGTGAATTCTTCAAAAACAAAGCGTATTTTTCCTTAAGCAGAAGTATATATAATAAATTATACACACAGGAAATTGCACAAATATATCGAAAATAAAGGTATCATTTCGTATGAGAGCTCATTAGCTCTCATACGAATGACGTCAAATGGTCTCATTTTATCTTATTTATTAAGAGGTTTTTTGTCATTTAGTGACCATTTCAATCACGTTATTATGGACATTAAAATTTAAATGCGTAAATTTGTAGTCATGCTTCTAATAAAGCGAGTAATTACTATAAGATTGCTTACTCTGTGGCAACAGTCGGGCCTTAATCAGTACACCGATCGAGAGCCGATGAGGCACCATTAATGAAATTGCTTCAGCTGACGTCCTTCGACTTCGCATACCTTTGAGGTCTATATAACATATAGATACTTCATAGGAAAGGGAACTCTATATTAATTGATTAAATTACTTAATTATGTTTAAGTAGTAGAGTTTTTAGGTACGGCCAGTATATATAAAGACAACGTTATATGCCTTACAGTAAATCTCACGCGTATCGTTTCCCGAAGGGGTAAGCAGCGTGGTGTAGTAGGTACACTCTTACGTTTCACCTGTTATATGTACGTACCATCATGAAATAGGCGTTGAGCTTGTTGCTATACCATCCATCCATCCATTCATTCATCGATCCACCCATCCGTCCATCCATCCATAAATACATCCATCCATGCAACCATCCATCCATACATCCATCCATCAGCGTTTGGATTATACCACTACACACATTGTCTATTTTGTCATTCTTCCATGTGCTATTATTTCCGCATGACCATACCATCCGCGTATTTGTATATATTGTAGTGATTTAATCCCGAAAATGTCTAAACTATGTACGTAGCTGCACATAGTAATGAAAATAATTAAAACAGCAGCGCGTGCCGCGTGTTGCTCGGTGCGTGTTTTCATAACGGTAGAATTGATTGTGTTTGCACAATGAGCGAAATTCCAATTTGAAAATGTACTGGACGTTATAATTGATTTGTAAAACCACTTCAATACGCTTCCCTACCAGTTATTTCTGTAAATACGCTTCTCTACCAGTTATTTCTGTAAATACGCTTCTCTAGCAGTTATTTATGTAAATACGCTTCTCTAGCAGTTATTTCTGTTAATACGCTTCTCTAGCAGTTATTTCTGTTAATACGCTTCTCTAGCAGTTATTTCTGTTAATACGCTTCTCTACCAGCTATATCCGTTAATACGCTTCACTACCAGTTATTACACAAGACTTCTCATATGGTTCATGAGTATTGTAATCTGCTTCAGCTGATTCAATTACCTTATGTTTCATAAGACTTTTCGTCTGGTTCATGTGAGATCTGTTGACTACATTTTTCATCTGGTTCTCTCACAAAAATTCTTATTTAGTTATTTCAACTAGTCGGATCAAAAAACCTTACGGACATTAAATATTAAGAGAGGTACACCAGAGTAAGAGGTACACCAGTTTCAAGTGGCTCTATTATATAAAAAAAACCTATTAAATTCATACATATCTTCATACCAGGTCCCTTACAAAGTTAGCAGAGAGCAATATTTATTAATTACTTTATATTCATACGCAGTTTTAATAAGTTCATAAGTTTATCTATCCCTCACGCTTTAACGGCTCAATAGTTGCACTAATTATGATTTTTGCACAGGATTTTTCCAATCTATTGTACATTTGATAAGAAAATCGCTTATTTTAATATACAAAGTTTGGATGTTACAGCGTTAGATAAATGTTCTTTTATTAAGAAAATTGTTAAAATAATAATAAAAATGTAAACATAAGAACAATGAAGATTTAAATTAATTTTAATCATAAAAAGCGCTCAGAGCTTCCGAGGACGTAGTTAATCGGACTGTTGTGGTTGTATTGAGGGCGCGGGCCCTTTGTGCCCTTTACTGGCTTTTAATGTCCCTTTACGTGTATATTTTATTGCTGAGCTTTGACCAACATACAGGCAAAGCTGATTTTGATCCGTTTGATAATAAAACGAGATGAGAAATAAATGGTTACATTTATTGTGATATTTATGTATTAAAAATATATACATTTAAAATTTTAAAATATCACTCGCTCTAAGGAGTAAGTTAGTAAGTTATACATAGTAAGGAAACCTGAACAAATCGGTATTCTCCAAAAAGTTCTTCAATGTGTGAGAACTTTGGCAACTCGCACTTGGCAGAGTGAAAAACTCAATAATGATAGGGTTGAATCTAATTTTTAACCCTCTCGCTCTGAAAATAAACCTGTGACCAGTAGCAGGGCGGAATATAAATTATTAATGAAATTTAATAAATTGTTCATTTGGCTTGCGGATAACCTCAAATGATCTCTAAAACTGTAAACAAGAGTAAGTAGTTATGAAAATAAGCTTATTGTATTCAATTGTAAATTTTTAATTGTAACTTTATAATGTAGCGAACAAGAAATAAAATCAATATAATATTGCAACGGTATCCTGAAAAAAAACTTTTGACACTGAAATTTTATATATCATAGGTTTTTTTCTTGAAAGCGATGCGAAATATGTAGTTCTAGTTTATTCAATTATTTCATTGCATATTATTAAATACGATCCTTGTAGAGCTCGTTGAAAATAAATACATACATACATATCTCACGCCAGGTCCATTACGGGGTAGGCAGAGAGAACGGAGTGCCTAATATCTCTATCCTTACAGACCTACCGCGCCTCCTCCACATTCATGACTCGTTGAAAATAAACAACGATTTAATAATGGTACGTTATAGAAACATATGATTAGCATATAACGTTAGTTATGGCTTGTTGATAGTGAGCCCTACTTACTGAACTTGGTTGTGCATTCGTTAGTTGATATTGATGCTGAACTGCAGTCTGTCCCACAGCGCAAGGCGTTCAAAAGCAAGTTTCAACAACATCAGTTTAACAATGTTATAACAAATATAAATCCTTTGGGAAACAGGCAGTTTACGAAACAAAATCAAAATGAGCTTTTATGTCATTCAATTTACGGTTGACGATACGAGTGTATCTCCAAGCAAAATATTCCAATGACCTATTTTTAATCCTACGTGTAAAATACCTGGGACTAGTTACGATGTTCAGTTTAAATGGTTACGTCATTTAAGCTGAAGGGCATTTGAGCATATCACGTCTGTCATCCCCGAAGAGGGAATCAAAGGAATGTTTCTGCCATATTCACCAGTTGGGGTTACCTCTCTGCATGGAATTAATGATTCAACTGAACTATGCAATAAATCTATCAGTGTTTAATCAAAAATGTATTTAAACAACGCAAGTCACAGTTAAAACTGATTCAATTGAAAGTTTAAATGTGGAACGACTTGCCGAAAGAGCAATCGATTGTATTGAGGATTGATGGCGCATTTGTTACTTGTGGATTGATTTTTTTTTATTCAGCGGAGGTAGCAAATAATACTGGCCATGGAAACTGAGTGCCATAGAGATGCATGTATATTCTTGGAAATTTCATTTGATTTCGGTAATAGTATTCTGATGAGAAAACAAGGCGTTGACACTAGGTATTCCGAGTTCGATAGAAAAAAAGATGAATCATTTGAGAATATCAATGAATATTCTGAGTCAAGGGAGCCTAAGAATAATTCAGTGGTAAAAATCGAATTCCACGGAACCATATATATTGTACTTCATAGACGAAAATTGGCCCGTATCCACTATCCCCCTCAAAAGCAATGTGTCTACGAAATTTCCGAATAATCCGGGGAGTCTCTTTTGAAATATTGACGTATAAACATTTAAATAAACAACAGCTATGTATAAAAACTAAACGAATAATATCTAGTACAACATACCACGTTCATTCAGTGTCACACAGATATGACAGACATTATTTTCAATGGTGTCGCTACTTGTATACATACCTTAGGAAGCGGCGGCGGTGCGAGAAACTGTGCTTTGCGATGCTCCATCCCACGCCCAGCGTGGGAATTGTGGGCATAACCCAACAGTGGACAACAATAGACTGATGATGATCATCATCATACATACCTTACAATGAAAAAAAAATATTATAATTTGATTGGAAGTCGATTTAAATAATCGATTACAATTCGATATTCATATATCGTTTCACATTCTGTGAAATGTCACGCCTGTGCGGCGAATAAAGTCGGATAAACATTCAAACAACTCGCGCAAATTGCAAAATTACTTAACGATACGTTCCGTGAACCACTTTTCACGTGAATATATAACTCCCGGGCACTTTCCGGAACTCGACTCGTTCGAAAAGCACCGTGAAAATACATTAACAGAAAATAAAAGCGCTGCCGAACCCATTTGAAAGTATCGCAAGCGTCATTTCAACTGAACGAAGCCTAACTTCATGTGAACTACTCGGAAATATAATTTGAAACTATCCGATTTGTTACTGATTTATTAATGTAATTAGTTATGATTATTATTAGAAATGTGTGTAATTTAATTTTTATGCCATAAAGTGTTCATTTTAAGATCGACATCACACAAAACATTAATCACACGTACGGATATTTATAATCATTATATAGTTCAGTAAATCTACAAAGTAAAATAAAATAATTATTGTATGAATACGCCAGTTCCCTTACGGGGTACAGAACTGAATGTTAATCAAGGATATGCTTTCAGAGCTGATACGCTTCTTCAACTCCTTATTTACGCGCACTGGTTTCCAATATTACTGACACATCTAAGATCCATATTACATTCGATTTATTTGAAAAAAAAAACAGTTTTTAATAGACTCATTGTCGGCAGTGGTGTAACGCTATTTAATTTTAAAAAAAAGACAATATTTTATTATGGAAAGGCTTACTTATATATAATAAAGTTTAATAAGTATGGATAGTTAGAATATCATACATTATACCACACATAGTACTAATTTTAAAAACTTAACTTTCATGCGGTCGCCGCTGTAACTGTTAGATGCGGGTTGTTTGTAACTGCCATAAAATGCATGCGGTCGTGTTGTTCCTAACCGCATGTACATATTGTATACAATTGTAATCAACTAACACAAGTTAGTGCCACCGATACAATTTTATATATTAATTTCATTAGTTATAAAAGCTTAAACAAAATGGAAAACGCTGCTAAATGTATAATGTTCAAATATGTAATTGTGATTTTAATGTACTAAAATCATCAGATCAATCTGAGGCTGCGCTTAGCCCCTCACTTGCACCCTCTTAGTGATCGTCATCGCTCCATTCCCTTGGATTGTCGTATCCAGCGTCTACCCGAACCCTTTTACAGATCGTCACCCGAATTGGCCGTGGTTCTACCCTACTTTAATTCACAAGTCGCGATCTTTGTTACGGAACAGTTCCGATAAATGGGATAAATAAGTGGTATTAAATTATTAAGCGTACCCAAGATTTCACTAAAACAGGTTCCTATATACTGTAATAACCCGCATCATTGTGCACATAATTGTATACTGTTGTAATATGCTGTTATAGTATGCTGTTATAAGATGATGTTATATTATGCTGTTGTAATATGCTGTTGTAGTATGCTGTTTTAATATGCTGTTAAGTTTTGTAACGTTTTTAAGGCGCATGAAGCACTCGGCCAACATGGTAGACTGTGGGCTAAACCTTCTCATTCTGAGAGGATGGTCCCGTGTTCCTTATCCAATAGTAGAAAGAGAAAAAGGTCGAAAAACACCTACGAAATTTTGTTATTTACATTGTTTTTACCATGATTATGCTACGCGGAAGTTTCACAAGATCGTCCAAGAAATTGTAGCCCTTACAGAAGGAAGAATAATAAAACATCTAATATGCTAAGAATTCAGAAATATTTGAAACCAAAAATATAAATAAGGTCCAATACTGTCAACATGAAGCCCTTAAATCGCTCTCAGTACATATATATAAATAATTAGTTTTTCAAACTAGTGTGGAAAAGTTCCGTCATACAAATGTGTTAGCGGAAGTCGCCATAATTTGTTCCAACTTGCGTCGTTCTGCCAACATGATACTATCTTCACGGACGATATGAGAACGGGATGTGTCGAGTTGTTTCTTTCTTTTTCAAATATTTGTTGAGTTGTATCTGTTGTTGGATAAGTGGACGCGGAAAAGTGGACGCACTGCGATGAAAATTCTAAATAATACAAACTATAATTTATCTTTTAGCTTTAAATATAATTTATCTTTTAGCTTAAACTATTTTGACTTTTCATTGAAATTATATTGTCTGCATCAATAAAGGTCTGAGGTTAAAATCCCGGGTCGGGCAAGACTTTCCTAAATTAAATTTTCTAGGAGTGGGTTCGAGTTTGGATGTGTGTCCGGTGTATGCCACTGAGATCACCACTTATTCCGTAGTGACAAGCAAACGTGACTGGTGAAACCTAGGAGATAACTACATTTCTCTGCCCACATCTTCGGGGATTACAGGCGTTACGTTTGCATCTATTGTAATGACTATTAATTTACGTAACAGTGTCAACTACAACAACCAAATACACAATTTGAAGCCAGAAACACTAATTGTACGTATTTAGAATCCAAAACGAATGAGCAAAACAAACAAAGTGATACGCTGATGGAACGCAAACAAGCTTTTCCCAGTTAATTACTTGTGTCAAACTCGTTCATAACTCTTGTGTCTGAGAGTGTAAATACGGGTGTGTAATAAACACTTCGCGCCGCTCAAATATCTAGTAGGTAGCTAATTTGTGTGGTAGGCAGAGTTACTGTTGCATGAATATGTATAAGCAGTGATAGCCTAGTGGTTTGAAATTCGACCTCTCACTCCGGGAGACCGAGTTCAAATCCCTGACGCGCACCTCTTAAAAATGTGCGTTTTTAGTTTAAATATAAAAAAAAATGTTTTCTAAGGTGTGTGAAGTTTGCCAGCCTGGCAACACTATCGGCCAAGTGCCGGTTGGCAGACTTAACATACCTTAGAAAACATTTTTTACCCTCTTGTTAGGAGAAGCGATCCATGTTACACCAGTGAAACGATAGAAGGAATCGACCATTCTCGAACATGTGTCCCAGTTTAAAATTGAGGGATTGAATTGTGTATGTTACGTACGTCAGATGGAATTTCAAAACTATTCAATAATGTTAGGAAGATCAGAACTATTTGATTGCAGCGCCATCTACTGAGGGTAATTATCAATCTAATCCTAATAGCATCAAATGCAGCGCAGTCAACAATTTTAATCAACATTGATGTAACTCATTAGAAAAAATTTAATAATATACACACGAATAAAACAATTATTTTGGACAAGTCATATATGCAGCGTAAGTATCAATTAATCGAACATGTATTACGAAAAATATGTTTATATAAAAAACGTGGTAGTTTTAATATAAAATCATAATAATAATAAGATATAAAACTTCAAAGTGTCTTTGAATTTCTTTGACGAAGATCGTTACTTAAAAAGAACACCGATTGAAATATTTCTAAAAAGGAAATATAATGTTGAGCAGCGTCTAAATTGTTTAGGGTCGCATTCACAAGATTTTGATACGGTGTTTTCGATTATACTGTGCTTTGGCTGTTATTTTAGAAAAAGAGATTGATTTTGAAGATGATTTCCGTCGTTGTGTGAAGAGTATGATGCGTATGGACGAAGCATGTCAGCTTTGTTAAGTTAGACATATTTGGTACAACGTTTTCCCTGCCTATGTTGCTGATTAGACGATGTAAAAAAGATTAGTTTGGAATAATATATCCACAGAGTAATGGTGAATACGAAAACTTGAAATTGATCGAGCTAATTATCCAGGAAATTTTCCTGATTCAACATTTTTGTTGGTATTGCAATTTTTTGTTTGGTCTCAACATAAAAATCATAAGAGATACTTTCAGTTCTTTCGGGTTATTACCGGCGTGGTATTACCTTTACGTTTCTCAACTGTGTCATTCTACAGGCGTTTGATTGATCATGACCAAAACATGAATTTGATCAAATTACAATTCCTTACAGATAGGAGGTTTCTTTACGATACGACAAGAACATGAGAAATGAATAATCTAGGCAATGAAAATTACTAAAACAACATAACAAGTCGTGATATAACATTTAGTTGACGAATTTTGAACTCGAAGATATTCTGCACGTATTTTATAAAGTACTTCAACACCGCTAATATTCTTCAACTGGCTTTAAATGGGTGCTTTGCGTCTACTTCGCAACTTGCGGCATCCACTTCCCGGCGGGGCGTTTCAGTGGCAATCAATCATCTCGCTGAAAACTTCGAAAGAAGCCATAAAGTGATGTTTTTGTATAGCGCTTTGTTGTTGAGAACGAATTCGTACTCGGACAAAAATGATGACGCTTTTGAAGTCGGAATTATAAGCGATATAAAACGCCCGCAGTCGCGATACTAGGTAAGTACATCATAAGGTATATATAAATAAGGTACATTTATCTGTACGGTTGTTTTGGGTCGTTTAACTGAGTTTTCCCTTAAATAATCGTTTTGATTTTTCTTGAGAGTGTGATTCTTTTTAAATCCTCCAATTTGTGTCTTATGTAAGCTTACATGCAATCAACATCTGTATGACAGAGATCATTGTTACACTTAATTATATTGATACCATTAGAAGACGTTTGAAATTAATGTATTTAGTACTTCTGTATACTACATATGTGCCTCTTCTTTTGGCAGAGGTTGTTTCATGGTCTCTCCGTTCAATTCTTCTCCTGCTCCTTGCTTCTCCATTTAATAAATGGTTTGAAATTAATCTCAAATGTAGTTCTTAGACATTATCCTTTTCAATCCTTTTCCATTTTATGTTTCCGAAGGTTCAAGAAGTTTCAACGGAAATGCCGGCTGCAAGAACGGTCACTCTCCGTCTAAAAACCAGTACAAACTATCGCCTATGTAAGTTTTAATCTTTACATCTACAGATTTGACCTCTGTCATAGAATATCGTAGTATGGCAAGAGTGTGTTCTCACCGCGTGCCATCCGACGCACGATATGGGAATTTGTGAGTGTAATTTACATTCACAAAGCAACAGCTAAATTGGATTGCGGAGCGCTGAGCGATGTTCCATATCAATCGACCCGCGATATTGTACTTCGTGATGAATATTTCTAAAAATACAAAGAATTGAATAAAAAAGTAAAATTAACATTGTAGAATTATCAAGAAAAATTATACAAAGAAATGGTACAATTGAAATTGGAGTACTTAAAAAATTATATGGAAAGATGTCAGTGAATACAAAATTAGATTTTGATTAAATCGGTATATATCAAGGAAAGACAGATTTCCATCGACTCCGCTCCTAACATCAATTGCCTATTATCCTTTCGTCTTAGTCAACACTACGAGTATATTAGTATAAGAGTAAGGATTTATAATTTTTAACAAAGAACTTTAATTACAGTTAAAATCGCGAATATCTTTGTATAATTATTTGGGACAATAAATTTGGATGAGGTTATATGATAAGCGATATACAACAAACATTTGGTTACAAAACACAGCGGCCCGCGTATGGTACGGGCGTGATTGTAATTTACATTTACAAAGCAAAAGCTAAATTGGATCGGTGAGGGCCTTGCCGCTTTTCATTTCAATGGCTCTTGTGATATGACGGCCAACAGAGATGTAGTACGGCGGGTGCTATGCAATATTTTTGAAATATTAAAAAAAAACTTCAAGGGACAATAATAATTATTCCTGTAATAAATTTTTCCTTTTTATTATTTAATTAACGCATATTCTTGTTCCATCTTCCCTAATTGGATTCATTGTTGCGACTGCCATTCTTCATAGATGTTGATATATGGCAGACGTAATGCTGAATACTAAGAAGTACCTTCTTATCAGTCAAACTTCACTTGGTTTCGATCCGCGAATATATTCCTTAGCAAAGATAAAAATTGATCTGTAGCCAATTAGTGACCAACTATTTGTTCTAGCCTTTTTTTATTAGCAGTGACAAAAAGGCGTACCTGGTTATGTCTATCATCTTCATAATCATCATTAGCCCTTTAATCGTTCCACTGTTGGACTCTGGTCTCCTTTCAATATGATGAAGGTTAAGGGCCATAATCCACCATTCTGGTTGAGGGCGGGTAAGCATTGTACTGTTACCGTTGACGGCTTTGGGGACACACTTGGTACTTCTCCTTTCATAGTGTCAACATTATAAAAATTGTTTGATGTGAAAAGTGATATCAACTTTAATATTAACATATCACACCTGTATATATCCGAAGGGCTAGGCTGAGGAGTCTAATATTTTATTTACTTTAATTACCACAGTGCAGACCAATTACATTAATTAAAGGATAATGCATTTATACATCACGTAATGTAATTATCATCTAATGCCGTGACTTTTTCGCTGGTGATATTATATATCCCATGAAGTGATGTTATATGTATCTATTACGCATTTAACTTTAACTTTTATTTATTTTCATTATATTTATACAGTAAAATTTGGTATTTGTTTGGTAATTTTCAAATAGTTTTAATAGAAAGCAAATGTTCATAATTAATTATTCATATGATTTTAATTACATCTGAAATATTCATTAACCCTATATACGTGCAATAGATATGCTTCCATAGATCATATTCATACAGAGAGTTTTTGTATTTTGATTTGTTATAACTTTCAGCTTAAGTCCACTGCTGAACATCTCTTTTGAGAGATTTTTTTTGAGGGACTGAGGGTGGGGGATTGCAAAGCACCGCGGCTCAGAGTGCCTTCGTTGCCACCCGTTGCCGGTTTTACTGCGTACAACACGACATCCAGCAGCGCATGGAAGCATATATTCTTTACCGCTCCGACACGGATTATAATCATATAAAGTAGCCACGTTCCGTAACCAGAACGGAATGCAAAATATCATCCTTACACACCAGACGCGCATCTGCCACATTAATAACACTCAACATAGATTGTGGAAGTTTTAAAATGTAAGAATATTTTGCGGGCGACCAGTTATTATAGCAAAACATGACAGTGGCATCGTAAAGAGTTCCCCGCTAAGTTAGAGGCGGGCGGCGCCCTCATCGAGGGCACGACAAGCTGCTAAGTGGACGGGCTGAAACACAAGTTTTTATAGGTGTTTGAGCGCTCCGCTAGTGCCGGTTCACTCTGGTGCGTGTTATTAATAAACTTCAGGCGTGTTCGTTACTTCATTTATGTTATATTTTAATATTTCTCTCTTTTTTATAGCTTACATTATTTATAAAAACTGTCTAGCTATGAACGACAATATGCATGTATGTTGTTCATCAGCCGTCTGGTTACTATAACAGAATGTCTCTTGGAGTTCATCATGAACTATTAGCATTCGACGACTATGTGTATGTAGATGTTCTAATATTATTATTATATTTGTTTATTGATTTCCTCGTTGGACCAAGCGCAAGCGCGACTACTGATTGGAAAGTATCATTTAATCAATTAATCTTTAATTTCTTATATGAATAAATTAATTAGTATCTATTTAAAAAAGTATTTTGAATCGTTTCTGCTATAGACTGCGAAGGAGTGGAATTCTCT
>DWEJ01001454.1:0-13010 GCA_018245835.1 Mysoria sejanus stolli | reverse complement strand
ATTTCGTCTATGGCTGATCGGGTCCAAGAAACAATGCAACGAAAGCGGTTGTACGCTTGATTTCCTTTGCTTTTTTAAAGACTGACAAAAACTTAATGTAACATCACGCCTGTATTTCGCCGAAGGGGTATGCATAGGAGTGTAGCACACTCCCACATATCACGTTTTATACGTTCCACCTGAAAATAAAGGGTGATCGTTACATCTTGCACAAATCCAGACTCCGAGCTAATGCTTGCAAATTCAAGTTATAAAAACCCAATAGCACTCACCCGGGATCGAACCCAGGACTACGCGGTCAGCAAGCGCTCTAGCAACCACTCAACGAGGTAGTAACATAAACTTTGATTAGAAATTGCGTTATACTAAACGCAGAAAGTACGCATCTACCTCCGAGCGTGCGTACGAGCTAACCGTTGGACTGTGAAGTGATATAAATCTTGATACTCTTACAAAAGTACGTTTAATGTAAATTTATTCATAATAAACGAACGCCCCGTTACAAGCAGCGGTGTAACGAATGCTTCGTGTCCAAGGCGGAATGCTGACCGCGACCAATATTGCTTTTTACGCTGGCACACCTGGATACATTTTTTAGACTAGACTGGTCTAATTATGACCCCGATTGTTAATTCGATGGTTATAAATGTCAGTAACGTCCTGTGAAAACGATAGTGTTGCCATCTAGACGATAGTGTTTAGGCGACTGTGCTGCCATTGTTTCAGTGAGAATATTGTATCGATACCCTCATTGAAGGACGCTGGGTGTTTATGTCAGTTGTACATAATAAAAACATCAAACGATACTCTCATATATTTTTATTGACTACTTATTATTTTCTATTGACTACTATATTGCATGTATGTATTGATATTTGTATAAACTATTATGTATTAGTGTATTAATTTAAAAAAAAACTATAAATAGAAGCTGAATAACGTTCAGATCGAGTTCTGAGACTGATATTCAGTCTAAGTGTAAGTTTCAAATTATTATTAACCAACGTAATAATTAAATTTTAGATTTTATTGTTTAAACATTGCACTTGAGAAAGAACTGTTAATGTTAAAGACTAGAAAACATTTAGAACTGTCTCAAGCGATGGTTTACAACTTAACAATACAGGTGGTTCAGTTTTTATAACACGTCTTTATAAAGTACCATTTTATGTCCGCGTAGAAATTTAAATGCCGTTTTATAATACAAATATCTAATGTACACTAATACTACTTGATTCTTGAATACGTAGTTAAGAGATTAAATATTATTTCTAATACGTGTTGTATGCCCACAATTGCTTGATAGTCCCGAAAGATCTTTAGGCTTAATAATATGAAGGGGTTCAAGGGTAAAACAGCTATGTCACTTAATGAGCACACTGAGATTTTGCTAATAATAAGTTAAGATTGTAGAAAAATAATATTATTAATAAATTTTTTAGCCGGTAAGAAAATTTAAAATTAAGAACCCGGTACATATTATGTACCGGCTTATCCCAAATATGTTTTTCGGAATGGCCCGATTAGTTTTGGGCATATACGAGGTCCTCCTTTATAAGCTCGAGTTAAAGAAACTTTTAAACGAAAAAGCCTTAGGCCATGTCTATTTGACATTACACTCTGTGGTAAATAGAATTTTATGGTATATTTTCATGCGATACGGCCTTCAATAGAGGTTTATTGAACTGTTTTACAGTTGTTGATCCATCATTTTGTGTAGTTCATGGGAATTCTACGTTCAAACACGTTTGAGTCAAAGTAGTAGCTTAAGGATAGTAGTTTAAGACTTGTATGCGATTTTACCAATAAATTATTGTAAGATAACAGTCAAGAGAAATATTATGAAGGAATCTATGAAAATTATTATAATAACATAAATTAAATGTAAAGAATTTAATCCGTATTTCAGCAGGGACAATAAAAGAGGTGATGATGGTTATAAGAGTGGCCATTTCATCACCATCAGCCTATTCCCGTCCACTGCTGGACATAGGCCTGTCCAATAGCACGCCTAAAGGCAGTGATAGCCTAGTGGTTTGAAATTCGACCTCTCACGCCGTGAGACCGGGTTCAAATCTCTGGCGCACACCTCTTAAAAATGTGCATTTTAAGTTAAAATATCACTTGCTATTCGGTGAAGGAAAACATCGTGAGGAAACCTACACACCTTGAGTCAAAAAAAAAATTGTTCTCTAAGGTGTGTGAAGTCTGCCAACCCGCACTTGGCCAACGTGCCAGACTATGGCTTTTACCCTCTCATTCTGAGATCAGAACCATGTTCCAACAATGGAACGAGAGAAGGGTCGATATCGAACCAACTTTCATACAAAAGTGGAGTATGATATCCATTTTCGAAATGGGCCATCGAAGACACATACATATATATGTGATATTGGGTGTAAAGTATATATTATAAAAATTAACGTTAACAGCAAAGTATGTAATAATAGTTTCATTCAGTATTTATACAATAATATGTCTGGCTATGCCGAGATATACCTATCTTGATATATGATAAAAAGCATATTGTAGCACGTCTCAACATTTCTTGCTAACAATATAACAGCCCATCTGTTTTAGTAAAAAAACAATGATAGAGACTCTGTTAATATAAAATGGGAGCAACGCTTTTAAGCACACCTAAGTAACATCTTAAACCTGTTTATCAGTAACTAATCATATGTATAGACTATATGTTATAAACTCATATGTAGAGGTCCAAGGCTACCTACGAAATTAATAGATGTGCTTAAAACAGTTGATCGTCGACGCGGTATGAAGTAATAACGCCGACCCGTAACCCTAAGCGGCTACACCACAGTTTTTGCTTCGGCACGGCCCATTTACATCCGGATGCGGTAACTCTATATGGGGCAAGAACTATTTCTGTGGACGTTTTTGCTCACACAAAATTCCTAAGTATGCGCTTGCGCAGCTACTGCACTATAATTCATACTCAGCTTCGGAAAACGTATAACGATACGATTATATATACATATAGTTGAGATTTATGTTCAGCCATTCCAACATAGCTTCGAAAATTGCAATATCAGTATAATTTTATTTCTACAAAGTGGTCATAAAATAATCATATTTTGTTACATATAGGAAGTAACGCTTGAATTATTTTATAGATATTACACACAATCACGCTGATATCCATATTTCTCTACATATCTACCTATTAAGATTTTGTTTCAATTCTTATGGTTTATAAATTACTACTTCATAACTACAAATTATAGAGTATTTATTATGGTTCTTTTGGATACGACAGTAAATTACTTCCACCTACTAAATATTACTTTGTAATTTTTAAAGTTACCAAAAAATATACTTACTTCAAATTACGAATACCCATATGCGCAAATATGCGCAATACTCTAATAAAAAATATAGATTTTATTTTAAGCCGATAGATTGGGAATGTCTGATTCAATATCGCTATTATATTAATGAAGACTTAAATATTATAGGGATATAACCTGTGGTTACATTAGGTGGCAGCCCTACTCAGTACCATTTGACAATTAACGCCCCAGAGATCCAAACTGCACGCAACATTGCTAACGCAAATGATTTATATGTAAGTGTACAAAAAAAGACACTAACCCAGGCGCTGGGTTTTGATCTCATGAGCTCATATTAAACCAAACCGAAGAAGTATTCGACCTTATGTTAATGCAATAAGTAGGTACTTCACTTTCTGTAATATGACGCAAATATTACATAGATAGGTATATCATAAAAATCACATCATTCGAAATGTCACAATGTTGGCTGCCTACGTGGTTATGTTTTGTATGACTTTAACTTATATTTTTCTTATTCGTTATAAACATCAGAATAAATCAGTTAAACGTTATCAAATCGGTGGTTACGCCGAAAATTGTCTGCATTATATACACCTACATCGTTCGAATTATCGAATTAATGGCCTTTTAAATATTACCCAAGTTGAAGTATGGAAACTTTGTACTAACATAACATACATATATACCAGACTCAATATATTTATAACAAGTATTTTACGCGGATCTTCGATGAAACTTAGATATATATTTGTGATTGAATGTGCAACTATCATAACAGTAGGTACTGCAGTGTGTATTTAGTTATGTATAGTTTCAATATCCATAAAGAAATGAGTATTATGACATGATTATATGTAAATAGAAGAACAGTAGGTATATACATTTAGGCAAAGAAAACGGTGAAACATCTCGGAAACGCGTAATTCATACAAATGATTATCACTATTCCCAGTGAACATCCTTGCGCTGCCAATGAATTTATAATTAACAAAGAAAAGTTCGCTGCCAGTACATGCGCCACAGATATAGCGGCTATATAATACAAATTCGAATGAAACAATTCCATTCCATTCCGCGAATTACCTGGATACTTATATCGATGCAACAGAAATCTCCGCCAAACTCCTTCCAAAAGCAGTCGTCCCGTTATGTGACTTCGTATTTCTGTCCTTTTCGATTATGTAATACAAATGTGTATGCACATCCCTTTCGCCCTTGAATGGTGACTACCGGATTGCTGCCGTGCAACAGCGTGCGACCAGTTTTTGTGCCCCAACCACAACAAAGACAGGCCTCCAGAATGTAAATTCGCGATGGAGTCACGAATTGAAAGGCAATGTCTCCATGTAAAAAATACTCCCTAACTGGAATGATACGATGACACATCGCGCGACTTTTGTTCGGCCCTGTGAAAAGTATGAAGATATAATTCATCGTCGCATTTCACGGAAATATGATGATTACGATTGTGAGTATAATCAATATGTTTCTAAGTATTGTTACAAAATTGTACTCTATATACGAGTACGTATGCATGAAATGTAATAAAAATGCATTTGATGCGGAAATATATCATTTTTGTTCAATTGGTGTATGTACTTGTACTGAATAATATATGTGTACTTTTTGCTTCCTATATATGTGCCTACACTTATATCTATCTATAGAGTGCTTAGTATTCTCTATCTATCTATCTATATATATAAAATCTCTTTTGCAGATTAACAATGTCTCATTAAAATTCATCTACGATAAAGAAAAACATTTTTCATGCCAGAAATATTCCTTCTTCCTTAAACACAATGATCTCAATTATTTCGGTTATTTCATTGTCATTTAAATGCAACATCACTTGAAATATTATAATATAGAATTTTAACGAAAACACTTTGCTAATACATTTCATAATTGTAATATTATACTAAATTGTAGAAGATGTACTTAAATGAAGATACCTCCCACCGGCGTTAGTCGATACGACCGACAGCGGATAATTTCGTAGTTGACGAGCATTCACGACTGAATACAGACGGCACCTTAATGGAGAATGTTCAAGAAATATAGAAAAATATTTATCACACTTGACACTTTACAAATTTGGAAATGTCACATTTTGAAATCCTTTTTCACTATGGCACATGTCCACAAAAAACTTCCTTTTATTTTCTATATCATGGTGCCGTAAATTATAAATTGTCATCGTCACATCACCTACGCTAGGACCTAGGCTTTTCCAATGATTTCCAGAACATTCGATCCTCTTCAGATCTCATCCAGAGGCTATCGCCCTATATTATATTGTAATTGTAATCACAATTATATTAACTTATAATTAAAATGATAATTAATAATTACATATTAATAATAATAATTACACCATAGTTATGTAACAGCTAACACAGTGCATAAAGGAGTGAGCATGTAGATGACAAGCGGGTCAAACAGTGCTTATGGTAATGCGATAAAATTTATAATGTGCAAATAAGGGGAGAGGCACTTAATCCGCAGAATAAGCTTTGCACACTACATCGCCTTAGCTCACAAGCTATTTGAATATTAGAGCGTAGTCCACAATAAATCATATTGAATAAACATGTTTACCTCATGACACATTTGTTATTTCTATTTTGTTAGGATGTATTTATTGCTGTAATTAAAAAGTGCAGACTAATTACGATTCCTAATTTGCTCGAATCTCGTAGGTGCGCCGTTAGTTAGATAACTTTAAACAAAATTTTATTTAATGTAACTACCAATTAATTAACACTAGTCATTTCACACGATAAATATGCACCTATCCGTGTGCTCTTAAACATGTCTTTGGTTTTTCGCCCGAAATAAAAACAAGTGATGACACATTATCACATAATCTAATCGACACAAAGGCGAGGTAAACTTCAGTTAGGTGTAGAGTGGTAATACAGATCTTCGTCGTATTGATAAAGTCGAGAATCTTCGAAAAAGGAATCCGATGAGGACCACCCAACAGCGCAGCCGCCGGTCGCTCTTATTTATTGTGTCAATTAAAACAACATAACTCAGCGTTCTCCGTCGAACGCGCCTATGTGACAGACCGTAATTCTCAAGTTTAGCTTCTGAACGCGATCCTTAAATTAAACAAAGCGTAAGCTTGGGTGCTATCTCTCGCAGAACCGCTATACTTCATGCAACTATTGAAAGAACGCAACACACGCACACAATCACTTAAAAAATAATGTAATTACCAGTAAAATCTATTATTTTTTATGACTTTAATTTCAGTTTACGGTCATGTTTTAAATCCTATCGCTAGATATAGATCTTTTCTCAAAAATGGGCAAAAGTATGTGTTGCTAATGAGTAGAAATAGACATTAGTGCGCATCCTCTTAAAGTATCCGACAATTATCTGATGATAAATTCAATAGCACGGAAACAATTATCAATTATTAAGAAAAATATTTCAGATTACTATGCCGTTAAGGTGCAACATTTCGCTGTCAATTATTTCAAATTTTTTTTTTCTTTTCGAATATTAGGACTTAGACAATTTCTGACCTGTATTTCAGAATTAAGACAACACAAACCCTATGTTATCTAGAACATTAATGTCTCGACTTAATCCTCAATCGCAATGACACATCTGTGTGTAACGTTTGATGCACAACACAATTTATTTTGTTGAGTATACATTTACTAAAAGATTTATGCCGACTTAAACACTGACCCATTAAAATCTTTTGTTTATAAATCAATCAAGTTAATGAAAGAATCTAAGTTTTTAATACAACAAACGAAGTTAACATGTTACTATGTATTATAGGTGTATTACATACCCATAAAATTGATTAATTTAATAAAGTTTCTGGACCTCAAAATAGTCTTCGATAGCCCATTTCGAAAATGGATATCATACTGGGCTAGATCGATATCGACCCTTCTATCGTTCCACTGTTGGAACATAGGCCCCCCCTCAGAATGGAAGGGTTAAGGCCATAGTCTGCCACGCTGGCCAAGTGCGGGTTGGCAGACTTCACACACCTTAGAGAACTTTTTTTTTTGAGAACTCAAGGTATGCAGGTTTCCTTACGATGTTTTCCTTCACCGTAGTAGCAAGTGATATTTAAACTTAAAACGCACATTTTTAAGAGGTGCGCGCCAGGGATTTGTACCCGGTTTCCCGGAGTGAGAGGTCGAATTTCAAATCACTAGGCCACACTGATACAAGACATGACGGATGAAGTATAAATTAAAAAATTGGAGTATTAAAAAATGATATTATTAAAAAAAAAGAAATTACATAATATTAAAAAGAGAACATCTTACTAAACTCAAACAGCAAAAAGCAGTTGAAACTATAAGCAAAATTTTCCGTCCATTTCTTTCAACAAATATCGGTGTGATACAACTAGAAAATATTTGAGTGACACCTATAATAATGGTGGCTATATCAGGATCGATAGATGATCCAGCGAGTTGGAATATAGTTGTGGCGAAGAAGACCACAGCGATTATACCACTTAGTTGTTGCAAAATATTCAAAGTCAAAGTAATAATCAAAGCTTTCATATTGCTTTTAACGGTAAAAATTTGTTTCCATTCTTCTATAACTTTGATTTTTTTCTCCGTATCTTGATATGACATCACATCGTCCACATCATCAAAGCGACCTAAATCTTGTAGGACTTGTTTTGCTGCATCTTGTTTACCTATAAAATAAAAGCATCTTAAGTATTGCTTTTAATAACATACATATTTACTGTGGATATTACCAGAGCTTGTAATTTTTTTTAATAAATTTATTGTATAAATGTAAAGGATGAGCTGAATTTAGAAGTTTTAATTATATTTTTATAAACTTTAAATTTAAAAAACAATAATTCAGTTAAGGGAGCGTTCAAGTATCACGTAACGCAATTTGGGGGTTACGGGGGCTTTTGTAAAACGTTTCGTTACATTGCGAGTTAAAAATCTCTTGTTAATTTATTATTTCTGCAGATAAAAGTATTTTAGGGACTACCGGTACTGTACTCAACTTGTGACTTTTAGACAAAATTGTCATTTGGCACGTTAAAGGAGGGTACAGCAAAATGTTACGCTGTGTTACATTTCAAGAATCTTCAAAAACTGTGTTACCTAATACTTGAACACACTAAGATAAGATGCGTGTATTTGCTCATAAACCGCAAAACCTATCTCAGATAAAAAATGTTATATGCTAACCTTTCATAACAAAATATATTGGCGTTTCGGGTATAAATAGTACGCAAATACAATATATAGTTGATAATGCAGTTCCGACGAATCCAGTCACGGAATATTGAAAATATGGCCCAATCGCATACACGAGGAAGGTACCAAATGTGTTAAATATGCCTGTTCCTGTGAGCAGGATACCTCGTAAATTAGTTGATCTAGAACACAATATATGAGTAATGGGAGTTCTATCAGCTGAACGTGTTGAGTCATAATCTTTATTTTTATTAAGTTAACAATGAATGTCATACGTTTTATTTTCTATAATGCCTTGCGAGCGATTCAACCACAGTTGTTTATTATTCGAGGGTTGGTCTATTCATATAATTATAACAAGCAGTACCATCTGCTTCACAACCCATCTCTCGTTTCACAATTGAATACGAATGTTCTGTCAGAATTGGACGGACTAAAACCATAATCATATTCTTTAGTTTGCAGACAAGCTATTAAACTAGTGTAGGTATTTACATAAATGTTTCTTATTTTCTCTATACCTAACAAAACCAAGAAATTCTACTTAGGTGATCGAAAATTTTACAATTAGGAACAGCGTAAAGTATAAATCATGTTGCGTCATGCACGAAACAGTAGAAACAAGAACTATTGGTCTATTCGTCGACTAACTCTTTGCTATTCGTTGTTACTATTACCTATTTCTATGGAAGACCGATTTAAGACGAATAATTGAAAGCGAAAGGGCTTGCAAAAAACATCCTCCGAAGGATTTTTTATTTAAAAGTATTATTTAACTCCCAAGCCAAATATAGCTATCCACTTTCTCCACACCCTCGTAAATTCAATTTTAACGTATTTAAATTAATTCTTTCAAGGGACCTTGACCGTTGCTAACCTCCAGCCATACCCAAAAGTTGGTTAATTACACATCAAAGAAAATTTATGAAATATTATATACAACACGTAGGAGATAAGAGGAGATTTAATCACAGGCACCATGTTCACTGGCTTGTAATTACTTTCGAATTAATATCTGAATCATCCTGTAATTATATATACCCCTTCAGTAACAGATTCTCTTTTGAAGTAATCGTGTTATTAATTACATCGTATTCCAGGTTTTTTTATTTAAAAGTATCTTTAATTAAATTACGCGCTGAATCATCTCACATTTGTTTTTTCAGGATATCCTGGTTGTTCTTTTTCTGTTGTGGCCGAATTTTTAGTTAAGCCGTGACGTAATATGGTCGTAATACTACCGCATAATTCTTCTGTAGAAAGTTCTTTATAAGGCGCTAGTAAGCTCTCCTTTAAACCTTTAATCTCTAATCTGTTTAAATCATTTGATTGCCTCAAGTAACTAACTGACTGATTTACCGTTCTTATTCTGAGATACGATAAGTGCCCCACTGTGAAACGATAAAAGACGTCACGACTTTACAGTCATAGTTTGTTTATAACTAAGTATATAAATTTTAACAGCTTGCCTAGAGTAAGGCCTTTTCAATAAATAGGTCATAAATATGGTAAAATACATTATTACATACTAACGCAATTTCGCTTATATACACCAGATTTGTGACGAAAATTATGCCAGTGCCCAATCCAGTCAGAATCCTGCCAGCGAAGATCATGGCCAGATTATTGGCCATTGCCAGAATCAGAAAAGCGAGGACGCAGATGCTTCCTCCTAACAGAAGACACGGTTTTCTCCCAATGTGGTTCGAGAGAAATCCGGATATGTAAGGTCCTGGAAAATATTATGAACACAAAAATTTTTATTATAATATATGTTACTTCACGCCTGTAATCCCCGAAGAGGTACGCAGAGGAATACAGAACATTCCCGTTTCACCGGTTACGTTTACGTCCCACTATGGAATAGGTGATGATTGCCATGCAGCGGGCACATATCTAGACTCCGAACCACTACTAGAATTTTAATTTAGATTTTCTAGAACATTTTCTAGAAAATTTCTTAATTAGAAATATTCTTTTTGTAGTGTTCGACCCGGGAATCGAACCCGGGTTCTCCCGATCGGCAGACGCACTTGCAACCAACACGACCAACGAGGCAGTCTATATTAATTATAATATATCAGGTATTAATTATAATATACCTGGAATTAATTTAGGAATTAATGTAGCATTGTTGACTTTGACTTTGACTTTGACTTTTAAGTTTCACCAATTACCTTTACGTCCCAGTATGAAATGGACGAACCTATTGCCATCCCTGGGCACATGTCCAGACTGGCAGACTAGCAGTGCCTATTACAGTATACAGCCACATTCTATCGTAGGAACCGGAGGGCGTAGAATAAATCATTCTGCCCCTCCCGGCTGTAGGGGCCGCAGAGGCGTCGTGCACGCCTAGCACCTGCTAGCCAGAAGAAAGCCAGCGAGGATATTTTAGTGTCATGTAAATCCCACATATCCCGGCGGAAAACTCGCGGCTCCCCGCAAATAAAAATCATTTTGCTTTAATTATTTTTTAACAATAATATGCTCATTCTCACATGTCATGATTTTAATCGTAATGATAATAATCATTACTCACGTAATTTTATGTTATCATTCATTTAAACATAAGATAAAGATAATGAAAAATTCACGTGACCTTGATATTATACTGGTGAATATACTCCTTGGACAAATTTTTGTATGCATCGATATGTTCGATCCGATTTTCGTTTATTTTAAGTTTAAGGACCTTTTTATTAGCTCAATGATTCACTCACTCGCTCACTCACACAAAACATTCCCACTCATTACTGCTTACACACAAAATAAATCGGAGCGTTTCATGGGTTGATGTACCTAAACTCTGATATGAATACAGGTATTCGTGTGTGCATGATGCCCCACGCGCTGGGTACTACAATTTTCAATTCCAAATTAATCACCAGTGATAGATCCGACGTACAACAGAGATCCAATAAGTGAGGCTTCGGTCTCCGTTACCAAGTGTGGCAGAGGTGACAACTCAGGGTCATTCAGCTTGGGTATGACTGGAGCCGTCCAGCCGAGACCGAATCCGGGCAGCGATTGTCCTAAATATACTGAAAATAAAATCTAGAATTATATCTGCTTTAATAATTTCAATATATAAGGGTCAGGATTTCTAATGGGAAATTATAAAAAGAACATTTTGCTTAGTTCTGCTTAGACTAATTCCATAACTAAAACATAAGTCCAAAGCTAGTCGAGCTATCCCGAAAAATACACTTGAGTTTAACAATGACAACCACACCCAACACTTTTGAGAATGATCTCTCGCCATCGCCACTCAATTTTCACTATATAGAAAAGTCAAACATTTGTACAATAATTTTCGTAAGCAAATATTGAATAAAATTTCAAAAATTAATAGCCTTAATTAAAATTAATTAACGACTGCCTCGTTGGTCGTGTTTGTTGCAAGTGCGACTGCCGATTGCGAGGTCCCGGGTTCGATTCCCGGGTCGACCACTACAATATTTTCTATTTAGAATTTTTTCTACTAGAAAATCTAAAATTAAATTAGAATTCTAATAGTGGTTCAGAGTCTGGATATGTGTCCGATGCAAGGCAATAGACATAGCACCTATTCCATAGTGCAACGTAAACATAACCGGTGAAACGTGGGAGTGTTCTGCATTCCTCTGCCTACCTCTTCAAATTTTTTCTACATTTTGAGTACAGTGTTAATATCCTGCGATGCACTTCTAATGTTACAAATTTACATTTTTCTTCTATGATATAATAAAATCGAACCATTGGTTCCTAACAGCGTAGCAGTGGAGATATAGTTTAGAGCAGAATATAGTCTATTCACAATCTGGGGGATACCAGTATCGAACACTGATTAAACGTAGGTACTAATGAGAAAATCAAAATATGAAATTAAAATACAAAACACTGGCACTCACTGCATGCTGCAATGCACACTTGTCTTTTAATATATAATTTCATTGCATAAAGTTGTTTTCTCAATAAAACATAACAATACGTTTTTCAAATGGATCTTTGGTATTTTTTATACATTTAGTCCTCACAACAGAGAAGTCTAGATAAAAATGTATTAAGTTTTTATTATTATGGTATCAAAGATAATGCAGTTGCATTTAAAATTATTATACTCGTATTATTATCATACTCGTAATATCACTAAATATATTTGTCTTGTTATTATATGTATTTCAAGTTTTATTTTCAATAGCATAAGCACTAAAATTCCTTATGCGTGAAAGATAAATTAGGAACATGTTATCGTTATATTTATTTATGGGATAAGATATACCTACAATCTTTTGTAATAAGAATTCTAAAATTCATTTACATAATATCACAATCAATGGCATGAAACGGGTAGAATGGGATTATTGGACACATAACATTATTTTGGATCATGATATCTTTAATAAACGTAACATCACGCCTGTAATCCCCGAAGAGGTAGGCAGCGGAATGCAGAACACCCCCACGTTTCACCAGTTACGTTTACGTCCCACTATGGAATAGG
>DWEJ01001453.1:0-13011 GCA_018245835.1 Mysoria sejanus stolli | reverse complement strand
CATCGCCTGCGGACATGTCGAATTTATAAGAGTATATCTTTACTTCTGTCTATTCATGGCATAAAATGAAACATTGATGCGTCGCCTCTCTCAAAATAACAGGTTAACAGGATGCAACAAAATTTAATACGAGTATAATGCCATAATATAAAAGTATGCGTTACAGGAATACATATTGTATTGCGGCATAAAATATATTGATTTTTACAAAACTTGTGTGAGATTAAATATCATTCAGTGTCTTCTAAATCAATCAATATTTTGAAAATAGTACCTACTCATCATCAGCCTTAGTCATAGGACATAGAGTTCTCTTGCTGATTTTTTGCCTATAATCCCCACACTGGGCATACGGGATAAGGGTCATTAAAAATATGGTTCTATATGATAAGTGTACAATATTTTTGTGTAACAAATGAACCCTGCACTAAAAATACAGAATTAATAAAAGTTGGACGCCAATTTGATTGAAAAACAACATATATCATTCCGCGTACCTTGTTAAAATAAATTGACATCGTGTTAATACCATTGAAATTCGCGTTTAAATTACAGATTAAACTTACAAAATATTAAAACGGTGAAACGAATTCTTGGATCAAGATCGGTTGATGATCGACGTTTAAGAATGATTTCTACGTCTCACATTGGATTGACCTAACGCGTTACTCTCGATATCAAGAGTTTTGACTATATAATACTTAGCAGAGTACAGAAACTGACGCTTAGATGCATAAACACATATGTATGTTCTTTATGACTCAAATTCTTTTTATAGACTCAGACGTCTTCAAAACCAATATCGGGTTTACCTATTTCAGTAAAGAAATCCTTTCTTCCCCATTGTTTCCTGTAGAGTTCTAAAGTATATGTAGCGCTATGTACCTACACATATATTTACATATATGTATTCGTTGCTTATAATTTGGAACTGAAAATTTATTGCACATTTGTATTGAGTATTCGAATAAGGCAAATGCGACCCATATGTTAGGTAACCAATTACGTAATTTTAATTACAAGACAAATACGTGTTATTAATGTTACGTGATTGGTTAACATCAGCCATTAGCTAGTCCTGTTAAAAGTCCACATACGGTCAGTTTTAGATGACATTTCATTTATGGCTAGAAAAGGTATGCATCCTATTTTTTTTTCTAAAAACACAATGGGATATCATTTTTAAATGAAATATTTTATAAAGATCCATATTTTACCAATTACTTGTATTTCTAAAAAATATAACGGTATACTATGCAGTAATTAATAGCTTCGTCGTGCGCTGTGCATTATCCAGATACTAGTTAATTATCAAATTTTTGTAGTTTAATCATTTTATTGTTCTACTATTATTAAATTATTAAATATTAATTATTAAATTATTAATCTGTATTAAAATAAATAATATTCATTTGTTCTGCGAATATTGTTTTAACATTCTATCTTTTCCTTCTCCGTTACAACAAGTAGCATTTAATTTATCATTTAAACGAACACCATTCTAACAAAAACAAATCTGGATTCGAAACCGCGTCCCGCGGAATGAGAGCAGAAGTCAAAAACACGACTATCACCATTTGTTTTTGTGTCAAGGGGCAGAGTTATATACAAAATAATATAGTTTATGAGCTCTCTACTCACAATAACACAGGCTCTGCTTAGTGTGAAATTAAGTACAACGCCTGGCGTGACTCGTTCCAAGTTACCAACATCCTCCTTTATATAGGAGAATAATGAAAATATAATAAGATAATTTTTTATAAAGATTATTGTCTTATAGGGGTGTTTATTGCTGTTCTTACTACCCTTGCTTAAACATAACGTTTCATAAGTTAATCTGATTAATCCACTACATTGATCTTACGTCACATCGGATGCATTAATTATTCAGACATAAGTATTAAGTAAGCAGAGGATTGTAGTACAGTCTGACGTTTCATCAGAATCGTTTACGTCCCACTATGGTATAATTGGCGAGCCTATTGGGCACATATTATCGAGACACCGAGCCAATAGTAGAAAGACTAGATTAGAAAAATCAACAATAGATATATCTACTATTAAGTTGCATTGTTGTAAAAATATATTTTATAAAACTGGATTTGTTGTGGATTATTACTCAATGAACAATTATAATGTAATATTGAACTTTTGTAGTAATTTCCAAATAAAATACACAAATTATGTGCACTATTACATGTCAAACTTATTCAAACATTGTGGGAGATTTTATGCCAAATTTTGTTATTAGGTATATGGCTACAGTATAAAGTCAGTATTATATCGTCCATAACAGCAGACGGAATATTTAATAATTCTAATTTAATGTATCTGGTGACAAAATCTGGTGTTATTTATTTTCCCTTAAGTTATGCAATGGTATAAATATTAACATTTAGTTACTTTATTATCAATCCAAGTAATAGTTCACTATAACAGCCAGGTCTCTTCAATATCAAAGCAGTTAAGACATTCTACCACACCGATAAAGTAAATGTTGCCAGACTTCAGACGCTGTGCAAAACATTATGTAAAACTCTTTGCCGTTTAGGTTCTTCTTCACCCTTATATATACCAAGTGACATTTAAGTTCTAAAGTAAGTTCGTAAAGTGAAAGGTCAAGTCATTAATTAGGTAGTCAGAGTGGGAGGCTGAATTTGAAGCCACTATCACAGGCTAGTATTATTAATCAGCTACTTACTCGTACTCGTATATCAAATTTTGTGTCTATATCATATATCAATCTAGGGGCCCGGTACGTGCTTCGCTACGTATAAAGTGAAATATTAAAAAAAAATGATTTGAACATCTAATTCATTTATTACATTAATTAATTTATCGCTCCTTTTATTTACATACTTGCAAATATATTTCATGGATTTGACTTAATTACAATACTCCACATTTATATGAGCATTAAATATTTTCCATAATAATGGACAATACGGAACCACCCAACGGTTATCAACTGTCAACACTGTAAAAAGGTTCAATTTGACAGCAAAATCTGCATATACAAAATGATCCGTCATTTATTAAATTCATTAGTTACAAAAATGTGATAAATGAAAAACCGCTCTACCGATTTTCTGCAAACTTCACGTAAACCATCTGTTAAATAGTCCGAACGAAGCCTAAACATTTGGTTTGGATAGGTGAGCCCGTTCTTGAGTTATAAAATTACAACGAAAAGTAGCATTAATTTTTATATACTAGTATATAGAGTAGTATGAAGATGAATGAAAAAAGATACTTATAATTAATAAACGTTTTTTCTCCAAATGACATCCAAATAAAGAAAAATAGGGTCAAATAAATTCTTTAGTTTATGTTCACAGATGGAAAAACCGTGCTGATACATATTGCTACATAAAAATATAATACTTAGGGGTGCGTTGAATAGACACAACAAGATAAAAGGGGTTCGAATTCGTTCGTCCCATTTGTTCTTATATTTTGTCGCTCATTGAATATTGTGTATCAGATATTTTCCTGTTTGATACAAAAGTTTCTATCAACTGTTAACTATCCCACAATGACGTCAACAATCGCCGTATTATTAAATACTTTGTTTGTATAAAGCTGATATTTCTACTTTATTGTGGGTAACGGTACTATTGCAACAGATGGCAGCACTGCCTTAATAGTAGGATCATCATCTTTGATAGGGTGTTACTAACACAAACTACTAAAGTTCGTATATTCACGAAAGGGCTTATGTGTGAACATAACGCTTTTACCCATAACGAAATTAATTTTATTTCTCTGTTTCTTTTTACGGTTCTAGAGTTTTGTGCCCATAACACTTTCATCCATTTCAGTGGATGCGTAGCTATTTTCATTTTCGACGTATTTTTAGAAAGTGTGAATGAATAAAATATATGGAAGGATATAACAGGTTGATTTATGTAATAAAGTCAAAATAAAAATAATACACAACACCTCGTTCCACTCATATTTTAAAATTAATTACTTCCACTGTGTTTGTGTGAATTTATTTCCTCTGTAACACACAATATATTTTATAGAAAACAATTTGCAACCAAAGTGAATTATATTAAGTAATGTACGTACTCTGTGGTAATATACACAAACGACTTTTATAATTGATAGGAACCTAACTATTCGATTCTGATTCTTAAAAAGAACAGCACGTAAGACGAAATTTGTAAAAGTGCTTGTGAAATTGCTGCAAAAATCTCGATTTAAATTAAATGCTAAATTAAATTAAATATATACTGTTTTGAAAATCTAATTAAGTTACACTTTTATTAAATTGGAGGAATGTTTAAAAATAATTTTTTTTCTCTTTTAATTTTATTCAAAATTTTGTAAAGGACTCATGTATTATAACATATTGCATGCCCATATGGGTCAAATACGATTGAACTGTGTATCTTTTTAAGAACCTATGTACCATATTTCGCAATAAAATATTATGATTATGTTTAAATAAATAGTTTCAATCGATACTTCGATTTATATTAGCAAAAGAATTGGCCCTGCTAAGCTTTTCGAATGATTGCTCTTAACTTCTTATCATTGACAAGCAAAATTTATTTGCTTTTTCTTATTTCTCATTTATAAATTGATTTAATTTTGATCCACTATTTTTTTATTATTTTTTGGATTTCGCTTATTTATTTACTCAATCAATTATTGTTATTCATTAATCTATTGTTATTTTCGAAAAACCCGACCAATAGCATATGCTCCGGTCTGAATCTCGTACGTCGTGAGGTTTTAATGAAGCAAAGTAATCTACAATACTTTCATTTATTCGTGGAAATAACTTATACTCCTCTCTTTAACAAATTAACCCGAACTTTTTAATTTTGCGAAGAAATTTGTAAAACATGTTTACAGAAATAATACAGAGCATCGAAAACGTTTTAACAATTATTAACTTAGCTTACGAAATGCAGATATAATAAATATTTAAATATCTAATATTAACATTGTGTACTTTTTTCAATTCTTATTCTTTAACGAATAGTTATAAAAAAACTCAAACTCAAAATATATAGAGTTAATTTAAAACTTGTTCAAAGCAAACGAAGTAGGTATTGATCAAAAGCATTGGAAACGCGTTTCACACGTGCTTTCAAACGTTTCAACTTCACAAAGGATTTACCCAACATTTGCGTCTAACAAAGGAGTTGGGAACACATTGGAATTTGAGATCTGGGTAATGAAATTAGTTTTGAAAAAAAGAAATGTTACAAGCAGACGTAGAGGTAATATTTGATCAGAAATGTTATAGGGTTTTAATATATTTACAAAGTGGGATTGTATTTGATGTCCAATGAAAATGAAATTTAAAAAATATATCACATTTTTTTTATATCAGAATTTTATATGTAATACATTATTGAAATGTATGACTAATTAACTTTTAACACTATATGTCAGATTAGACATATGTATATACTCTGTTTCTAGTCGTATATAATTTTTTTTTGTACATAATATGAAATACTCAATTTCTAGGATATGTGACAAACAACTTTTTTGTACAAAATAATAAATATTTCTGTTCAATATTACTATACAATATTGATAATACATTATGTTCTTTAGAAATATCCCCAAGAGTCAACTATTCTCATTCTGAAACGGGACCTCTGTCCATCACTGTAAGAATAGTTTTTATAATATTCACAAAGTATTCTTCTTGAATTGTACATTTTGCAGTTACTGTAAACATTATCGATGAAAAACGTCATAAGTGTTCCTGCTTAAATTTTTCTTTTTTCCTTATGTTCAGCTTGAGGAAAACAGTATAAGCGTGAGATATGAAATAATAGTAATAAACTAATAAAAACTTTTAATAACTAATATTAAATTTCAGTTAAATATATTTCAATTCTAAAATTTCTATTTATACGTTTAACTTCCAGCGGTTTTAATCTTTTAATACTATCAAGGCAAACTCTCTTTATATACAAAACCGACTCACCACAGGAACGGAAACTGGATTGTCTAAAGTAGAACCGAAGCCGTATTTGAAGCTAGATTAAAATGAACTATTTTATCCTAACATAATAAAACTTAATATTTCACTCATTAGATTATTCTATAGCAGGAAATACCGATCGCCGAGAAGAAGCATGGCTACCTCGCATACCTCGAGCTCTACGGCTGCTGAGATCGAATATATCGTCAACCAATGATCTCACTAGACGGTGTGACTATTTGAATATCTTCTCTCAAATCTGAGCCATCCAACTACAATGTATTGTAGGTAGCCAATACATACTCAGTATCTACCGCATCAAAAATACGATCGCGGGCCACTTGTTTGTAGGTTAATAAAATATTATGAGGGATCCTTTTTGTATTGATGATGATAATAATCAATAATTGTTTTTAAGTACCCTCGAATACGATATTTTAACTCTCCGTAAGGCGCCATTTTGACGACTCTTATTTCGACATTATGTATTTCGAGGACTAATTAATTTAACAATTTTATACTTTAATAGTGACTGTAAAACTATAAAATATTAATAGTCAAAGAATGTCAGTCATGTTCGAACAATGCGGAAATTGAACTATGAAATGTGAACATTTTTCACCACAGAATCGTCACTTTCACGACTGCGGTTTTTCCAGTGTTAACAAGTGCTCTCCACGCCTCTATTCGTCATTTATAAAAGAAAAAACTATTCAAGCGCTCTCCGTGTAAAGGTTGGAGGTATTTTACTTACAATATCATGGTAATTATTCAGCGAAATAAAAAAGTACTAGAGTGAGACGTATTATTACGTCCGCATGTCGTCTAACGTCCTTTAGGAAACCCTCGGGCGTTCATTTCCGCAATCAGAGACGGAACACAACGCGAACACGGGATGTGTTTGCATATGTATGTGCGGGCAGCGTTCATGTTTTGTTTTGTGCAAATTATTATTGTTTGGTTCTCAAGCTGCTATGAGGACAAACTAAACAAAGTCGTATGCGTTGTTCAATTTTTTTTTTTAGTTTACATAGTGTTAACTATCGTGCATAAACACTGTAAACGTGCCATAATTTTATATAATCGAATAACACAACGAACCCCTAATAACTATGAATATTTCAAGCAATGCTCAAATTTCAGTAAAGCCCTTTTCGTTATTCTACTCTCATAACAAGGATTAAAAATACGATAATTATAAGGGTATATAAATTCAGTATATTTTTATACCCACTGTTTTTTTAATTCCAAATGTAAACAAAGTATATGAAAGATAAATCGTAAAACATAACCCCATTAAAAATAAATACAAATTCCTTCAGGACTAAGAAATTACCTAATATAACAATATTCTTTTTGCACCCTTCGATGACAACATGGACGCCAAAGTCTGCTTTTGTATGGTGAAATGATACTATCCTTTACTCAAAGAATTTATCAATAGGTAAACCAAACATGTTTTGATTTAGTATTATTTTCTAATTTTAGTATAAAGATACTTCCTCTCACCCAATACCCTATCGCAATGCCTGTGGCTTGTACACACGTGTGACTTGTTACTTTGACAACAGATTTTTGATTGAAATCCTTTCCGAAGCATGCTAAGAGTTTTTATTTAACGGCTCAGCCACTCGAATAACTTCGCAGAGTAGCATATTAGAAGTAATACTGAATAACAATCAGTGAAGACTACAACGTCACAGTACTTACCTTGTCAAACATTGTAAAAATGGATAAGTTACAATTTGCACAATATGTAATAAACACGGAATTTTCTACGTAGTCTTAAAGTAAACATAAATTTTTAGCCGTTCTTGTTTCACCAGCAACTTGTTTTGTAACACCAGTTTAGAAATTAGCCGCACACTTAGCTTTACTAGCACTACGAATACAAAAATAAACCTCCAGTTTTTATAGTTACTACGGCATCGCCGTAACAGGCAATTAATAAGAGAATGAACGTTCTGGTAAGTAACATTACAAGTCGCTTTGTTTTATTATAAGAAGCGCGTAGATTTAGTACATGTCCTGGATGGCAGTCGAAACTGCGACCCAGGCTCCACCCTTAGGTTCACTGATCATTGCACTAATTGCATATATATCGTAACCGTAATATGTACATATACATACATATTGGATAACCGAGTTACGTACATTTAATTCAATAACTGCGCGGTGCCCGCGCCTCGTGCCGGCTAATTAAATTTCGTCGTATATCGAAGAGATGGTAGCTAAATTATTTTCAAAATGTGTTAAAAATAATTTGATTACATATTATGTCTGCTATTCATCCGACATTATGTCATCGTCGTCATCAGTATGTCCATTGCTGGGCATAAACTTCCTCGGAGGAGTTTTTGCCCATAATGTCTGTAGCATAATATAATATATGTCTGTAGCAGAAACAATTTAGCAAATCATTTCCTCCTGTTCAGAGAGGTGTCTCATAAGCATGAGATGTGGATGGTACCCTGCCACACTCGTATGTCTAAACGTCCGATGGTAGAACGGAACAGGTGGCGTCAGATTGTACATCTCTAATGCACACTCTGCAAAATGTATCGCATAGAAGACTGCAAAACGAGCAACTTTACGACGATCTTATAAGCTATGTTTTGACTCAAGTTTGCGTTACCAATAAGTAGTCTGGCACGTTTAATACGACAAAAAGGAGCAATGTTTCATACTATCGGTTTCAGGCTCCAAGCTTTGTCGATATCTTTATACATTAGTACCATATGTTTGCTTGACCACGACTATTTCACGAGCCATTGGCTCGGGTTCCGTGTGAAATGTAGGTCATAATCTCATACGAGCCAGTGACTAACCGACCGGATGGTGCAAACGCTACTTTATTTATATACCGATGAAAATGTATATAAAGCACGGTTATTTTGGGTACCGACCGTTTTATATACATAGTATGCTCTAGCTTTGATCATACCTTTTAAAGACCATTTGATTAAAATTATATTGCTTTTAACGTTGCATAGTGTGCTAGTTGCCTATATTTATATATTAAGATTTAACATAATTCTTTTGTTCTAAGTGACGTCTCCCTTTAATTAATCTGTAATTATGCGGACATTGTCTGCTCTCGAACACGTTGCGATATAGGTATTATTAAGTATTTTTCATTGGTTTGACAATTAGGTCAAGAAAGTTCTCAGGCAGTTCTTTACTTGTAGTTATATCTTACAAAAGTGTTATAAATAACAAAGGATAAATTAAAAGGAGTATTTAAGTAACATCACACCTGTCATCTCTGAAGAGACAGGCAGAGTAACATTATGTTCTTTCACGTTCAAATAGTTACGTTGTATCCTATCATGGATATCTGGTCCAACCAATCAATCAGATCAGTCAACAAACCAATCAGATCGTTCAACACTTAAGTACAAGCTATAGTAGAAAAGATTGGTCAAACAAAGCATAATTCACTCATATGTCGGCTAAGCTGTAATTATTTACTTAGCGTTCACTTGGTGTTATATCTGCACAAATAATACCAGAATTAATCCACTAACTGCGGACCGCACCCCGGAGATTGCTTCCACACAACTTTCTGCCGCAAACACAAGCGGATCGCCTCCAAATATAATATTTGCGATCTAGATTGTTCTGACGAAACTTCTAATTAACAAGGGACCAAATGTTTATTATATTTTCTGGAGTTTGTGTGATCTTTTGGGTAGAGTAGGCCTCTAGGGTCCATCTTAGTGCATCTATTTTTCGCGATGTTCGTATGTCTCTGACATCGACATTATGGATGAAAACAGTAAAGGTTTTAAGTGATTAAAAAATTAATAACACATAGTTTAAATATCGTAGATTTCTGCAGACTTTCTGTATGTAACCTTTTAATTTGGTAAAATAATTAATTGATTGTTAATTTATTGTATTATTAATGTAATGTGATGAATGGAAGACTATTAATAATATAATTAATTGAGCAATGTAATTCAAAATTTGAATTATACTATATAAGTGGAACGGGTATAATAATGTTTAATGTTACAATTACAATAACGTATTGGGATGATACCTGTGATGTTAGTTGGAAGCTATGGAAATAAACAAATAAAAAAAAAATAAACAAACAACCATTACCACTGTATCGAATTTTACAGTCGAGTATCCGCGCAGTGAGTTTGAAAAAAATATTTCTCTTCGCTTATTAATGCATAGAGATATGTATGTACCTCGGGCACAACGACCTTCAAACGTATAAATAGCCAAAACTTCAAGTTTAATAGTTTCTACTAAATATAACATTATCTCAACTAACTCCGCCCAAGTCCATCTAACTATCTTCAGTGGATAACTTCTAAACAGCGCCCTGTGACTACACAAAGAGTGTTTAAGTTATAAGTAGTTCGAAAGTTCAAACTACAGTTCCTTTAGCTTTGATCACCGTATTCACTTAAAATACTGCGACTTTGGTGGCTATTTAGAGACAAGCACTATCCCACAGTGATGTCAAGTAATACAAATAATAATAATGAAGTTACTAAACAGTATTGTTACTTGTTTGTATACTTTTATGTTCCTTTTTATCTGGAATCGAATATACGAATCCCAATATTATCAACCAAATAATTTTATTAAGCGTTAAATAACTTATTTTATTAGGCATTAAAGAACTAATTTTATAAAGCGTTAAATACCTTATTTCATTACAAATTAAATGGCTAATTTTATCAAACGAAAACCAGGTGTATTATAATTCAAAATGATCTTACTTCGCGGTCAATCAAGCAAAACTTGATCACTGCTCTTGCTTATCATAAATGAACGTCTGCAAGCTCGTCACGACTAAGAGCGCTTCGATCTACATATGTTCTCTACTGTTAAATAGATATTATATACCCTCCAATTATCTCTAACTATATCCTATTTCTAGTAATAATATCGATTGTTGAAACTTTAAACCGACAATGAAATTTCCTAGAAGAGACAGCATTTTATTATTATTCAATAAATTTTCCGCAAAGATGCATATAGTTCTACTTGTTGTATAGAACAATGCAGTGCAACCATCTATTCCCATATCTGTATTCAATGTAACCTAATCCATAGCTAACTACATATAATGTTACTTACTCATAGTTCAATTTATTATTTAATTGTATAATTATACAAATTTGTATAATTATGCAAATACAAAACATAATAATTATTCATACAGTCTTTTTTCAGTCTACCAAAAGCCTTGTTCACTTCATATGGACATTATTGAAATGATAATTATATATTCATTCAATCATTCGCTCTTTCATTCATTAATTCATCATAATACAAACCTATAAAAGTGTAAGCTTTACACTGTATCGCCGACTTTTACATTATTCACGCTCCACTTGCCAATTAGATTAAATTTCTTGACAATTATGAGGCACACATGCCATCCGTGTTACAATAGCATACATGAAGGGAAATAATGTGTAAATCGTCAAGCATATTTTAAGAAAACATTGAAGTAGGTTGATTTGCGGCGACGATTTTCATCAGGATTATTAAATATAAGTATGTTAAATACAAGTAAAGCTGGGTATTAAATTCACACCTACGTAGCACACACCCGAATCCGACAGTTACCAGTCGTTGAATAGTGGAATTGAAATGGAATATATAAAGTATGTTACAATCATGTACAAAAGCAATATGATTTTATTATCCAATATGTGCACATGAATACCTAAATCCATCAATATCAAATCGTTTAATAATGTGTATATACAGCGTAACACGTGGATGGAAGTTACACATTATTTACACTCTACTTAACAATTGTCACACTGAATTGGATTTGAAGACATATATTGTTCTTAAACGATTCTTATTTTATCGCTTGCCTTTTTCTTGTACCCATTATAATATTCCTGCATTTTGTTAGTATGGTTACACCTTAGTAAACCGTTGTCAACCATCGTGAAACTTCACGGTGACATACATTTTTAAAACGTCTCTTTTAGTCTACGAATAGAGATGAAAGCATGCAAGCTGAGAGCCTAATAGCGCATTAAAGTTTAAAATATTGTTGGAACAGGCTGATGGAATTTTAATTTTATTCATTTAATCTTTATTGTTAATCTCAAAATGGGTTAAAAGGGCG
Source organism: Mysoria sejanus stolli (assembly GCA_018245835.1). Classification (NCBI taxonomy): domain Eukaryota; kingdom Metazoa; phylum Arthropoda; class Insecta; order Lepidoptera; family Hesperiidae; genus Mysarbia; species Mysarbia sejanus. Next base: position 940 of record DWEJ01001453.1, on the reverse strand, counting down.
TACTGAATACCTAATGGCATTCTGTACCAAATCTATATCTAATAGTAGAGTAAATAACGTAACACCCATGTAATTCCCGAAATCGTAGGTAATGGCATGTATGACACTCCCACGTTTCACCAGTTACGTCCCACTATGGTATACTGGGTGAGTTTATTGTCATACACCGAGCACCAATCTAGACTCTGAGCTGCTAAACGGAATGTCATGTTAGAAAACCCAATAATTCTCGACCCGGGACTCAAACTCAGGACTATTCGATCAGTAGTCGCGCTTACAACAGTCGTGTAAAATTATTATATTACGCAACTGTTGTGAGTGACTACTGATATAAATTACAATGATAACATATATTTTTGTAACATACTAATAGAGTACACGTTTTGTCAAAAAATTAATTAACTGTATGAGTATAAAATCGTAATTTATTTTTAAAATTTTAGAACCCCAAAATTAATTTGAAAGTATGGTTGACAAATAAAACGGAGAATATTGAAGCGTAACCGAACATAATGTTGCTCGGTATATTTGATATTCAGAAATAATAAGGACGCCAAATTTGTGGAGCTCAGGGACGGATACAAAAATAGACTTGTACTCATTGTTTCAATTTAAAAGGGATTTGGAATATTTTATGTTTTATGATTTGGAATATTTATTATTTCAATTTAAAAGGGATTTGGAATATTTTATAACACAATACGACCGTGGATAATAGCAAATACAAATTAATAACGTTAATGGTTACATTAAGTAATTAAAAAGAAAACGCAGAGCTTATTTTTCAATAATAGAACTAGTTTGTTTTATGTAATTATTTATCAGGTACAGGTACATAACAATAGGTGTGACTGAAACACAAATTTTTCATTTAGTATAATCACCTGTTCATTTTTACAGGTATTATTTTCAATTTATTAAACTTTCGTAGTATTGGAGT
>DWEJ01001452.1:0-13016 GCA_018245835.1 Mysoria sejanus stolli | reverse complement strand
CTAAATCAGAAAATTTCTAAATTAGAAAAATTCTTTTGTAGTGTTCGACCCGGGAATCGAACCCAGGACCTCCCGATATGCAGTCGCACTTGCAACCACACGACCATCGAGGCAGTCAGAGAGTTAATATTGGAAATACGTATGGCTCTGTAATGATAGAGACATACACCGACACTGTATTTGTAATCCGGTGCACTCTACCTACTGACTCTACCTTTCAAACAAATAGTTAACAGTTAAATTATTCTAAATGAGGTCCAAATTTTTTCGCCTATGTTTAAAAACGTAATGAACTTATCCAAATACTACAAGAATTTCCTTAAACTAACATTGATTTATTTGAACATATTCGGTAAATTACATCCCGTTCTGTCTATAGCGGATTGCATGGCAATTTACTTGTATAAATATCAAGAAATTTGCACGGCCTTTAAAAGTCAGTAACGGTACCGCTTATAATTTTAAAAGATAATAAGAAATATGAAATAAATATAAATGAATATTTAGAAAAGTACTCTCGCAAAACTATTTGAGGCAGTCTATGCTAGGACAACCAGACGGTTGATAAGGACAGTTACTTTTAGTAAGTACATTTATAAAAACAGACATAATTTTGCAACTGGACAGGACAAACTAGTAATCGTCACACAAATGTGTGCTGGGTGAGGATTAAACGCACTACCTTTCATTCATATATTAGGATAACGCACCACTAGACTTAAATAGCTTAAAATTCAAAAGCGATTTTGTATCTTTACATAAAAAACTTTTCACTTGTATTTGCGATTCAAGAACGTCGCAATGCACAAACTTACTTAACGTACTCCACAATGCTTTTTCTTCTTCCGAACAATATCTCACTCGGTGTGAGTTATATAACCTCAAAGAGACTTGTCTCGGCGTTTTTAAGTCATGATTGATTGCTTAACGCATTAGTTTAGTATTATTTTCAACTCGCTTTTGTAAAGGGTAAATAATTAAATGAGGCAACACCAGCTCGTAAACTCACAAGCATACGCCAATGCATCGATATTCTATTAATAATATAAATTTGACAGTTTGTATGTTTGTTTTTTTGCACGGATATTTGTTACTTGAATACGGGTAAAATAAATGGATTATTAAAATTAAATTTCGTGTACAGATGTTTAATGGACCGAAGAGTGCCATAGAACTATGTATAATTTTTTAAAGTTTACAATTCCTACAAGATTTGGTCTTGATTAAAAAACTGATCATGTAGTAGATATTTAAGTGTAGTAGATGGCGCCATAGCTATTGTACAACTCCTAGCTTTTCTGATTTGATAGGAATTAAAAAGTAATATAAAAATTTTTTTTACTGGTTCGTTGATTATTGGTAGCAAGCGCAACCTCACGGTTCTAATCCTGAGTAGGGTACTTTTGGATTTTTTTAATGTACTATTTCTATTAATTAGTGTCTCTAGTCTGGAAATGTGCCCGTTTGATGGCAATCGGCTCACCATCTATTCCATAGACATAAACGTAACGGTAGTAAACATATCTCTTTACACGTGGGAATGTACTACATTCCTCTGTCAAGCTCTTCGGGGATTACAGGTGTGATGTTACGTAAATATATAGCTCTTTCTTGATATATAACTGGTGGACCTTTGTTAATGAATTCACGGTATGAAGCTAGGTTTTTTATGAAAAAGTCGCGCCAGGTGAATACCTATAAAAATCTCCAGATGACGCTAACGTGTAAGACAGGGTACTGTTATGAATAATAATATTATACATAAACGCGAGTCGACAGCCGTTACCTCTACAACGATTTCACGGCTGAATGCCTGATGGAATTTTATATGTAGGTAGTTTGAATACTGAGAAAGGTCACGATTTTTATCACCAACTATATTCATATTTTTTCGTAACTAGCACTCCTTTCGTGCTCAAACGAAATAATATTTTATTTGGACTGTAATTTTTTGATTACACGAAAATTACACTTATTAAACGAAATCGATAAAGTGAATTTCTTTTGAAATAACTTAATATACCATATCAATTGCCAAGAGTTTTGAGAGATTTTGACATGACTAGGATTTGAAATAAGCAAGGTAGGCTTTATGTGTGTCTAAATTAAAATAAATCCTAATATAAAAATTAGTTTAGATTCGAAATTAGTTCAGATTTTGATTAATTAAATTTTTGTAAAATATTGTAGAAATATAACTATTATCGAAAACACTTTTTAATACATTAAAATTGAATGACCAAAATTGTATGCGCGTATGAATGTGTTCTAGAAAAATCTACAACACGCACCTTGTAAGGTTTCAGCATCTTCCTTAGTTCTCCGTTCTCGTTCAATTTCTCCACTGTGTCCGCGTCCTGGAATCAAAGAAATAATTCCATTACAACCTACAAATTAATAAGGCAATATGCTGTATAGGATACTCTAATTATCACAATATGGTATGAGATAAGGTGATCTTATAACCGTAACCGGTTAAAGTATTACCTACCTATTACATATTATGTAAATATTAACAGATATATTAATATGGGATTCTTGGCTGTATGTTTCATGTTGTCTTTGTATTAAAAAGTTTGTGTTTGTCTATCTACTTTGCATTGTCTCTGTTTTTTGAATAGAGAATGATATCATCGAAGTACATGGGAGAGGACGAATGAACGTAAGGACGGGAAAATCGCTAAAGAATATTTAGAAGTGACGACGTAATAGAGAGTTTGCGGGTAATAATTCTGAATATTAAATAAAGGAAAAATTTCAAAATCGAATAAAAACTGATTTGTTGCATCGCTAGTCCCTTATTAATAGTATTCATATTAGTGTTTACATTAATTTATATAATACATAGTAAATTGAATTAGGCCATATTAAAATATAATTATAGTTGAGCGTAAATAAAAAATTTGTAATATTCTCAGAAGTTGGTTTCATAATAAATTCTGTGAGATTAATTAATCCATTTCATTAAAACCTAAGCGGATTCTTAAATTACATTGTATAAGTTAAACATGTTTAAAACTATGTATGATTATTATTTCAATTAATTAACTGGGCGTTTAATTGCTTATACGAATGAGATGGCTACCATTTTTCAAAAGTTTTAAAAACATTCGAGGATTTCGAAGAGTTTCAATGATTTAGTAATTCCAATAGACAGCTCCACATGTTTCTCAAGAATGAAAGACGTGCTATATGCATCAAGCTACTTAAAATTAACCGTTGAGAGCCGTAGACCTCCTGAGACTGCCCGGGCGACGAGAGAACTCTCGAGGCCCGACTTCCTCTTTATCCATGCCGCGAGTAAGAGTCGATAGTCACGCTCGTAAAACCGTTAAATACAGGTATATTATTATTATTAACGCCAACCTTTTTGCCTCTGATCCAATGTATGTCGGCAAACTTTATACATTAACATTAGTTTTTCTTGCGTAGCGCATAGATTTTTGTTCTCAATATTCTTCCCACAATGTACAGTATAAGAGTACACCGTGTTGTTTAAAGATGAACATGTTCTTAGCGCAGTTCCAACGTAGACATTTGTAATTTGACCGTACACACGTGCGATCCTGCCTCTTTCAGCTTTAAGCGAGTGTAGAGCTTTACCTTTTTCGGGATTTAAACCCAGGACCTCTAGATCGGCAGTCGCGCTTGCAACCAACACGACCAACGAGGCAGTTAAACTTTTCCAATGGAACAATATAAGAGATGATTATAACGATGAATGGCAAAGGAATATAAAACCTACGTAACTTAATCGGTATTTAGCATAGCAATGATATAAACGTCAACAAAAGGCAATTCGAACAATTGACGATCTTCAGAACATAATAGCAGTACTCAGCCACGATAAAAACATTCACAACTCTCTCACATATCCATTGTGCGACTTATAAGGAAAAATCGTCGTTTTCATTACGCTCGATTCCCATTGATGTGTATGCTAGGCCGTTTGGCGTACTCACTCACATTTATTCCTTGTATTTTTTTACGTAATTTTTTTTAACAAAACACGTTATAATATTTGAATCCAAAAATTCATTTGTTCAAAAAATATCGTTGGATTATCTTCGTATATTGGAACAAAATATCTTTGGCTTCCTTTCGTAAATTGGTCGTATAAGCAAAATATTATGTTATTGCAATATACATACATATATTTCAAATACGTTCTTAAACTTGTATTTCTAGTTTAAAAATATTACATGAATATGCAACCTCTTCCAATATCCGTTTTGGGCGGGTGTCCTTCCTGTATCTGTTGTTAATCAATTCCAATGTTATACGTAGGAAATGAACTCGAGCAAACCCATTTATCAGTAGAAATAAAAGCTAAGAAACCTTACGACAAGAGGAAACTAAGTAACTTTAAAACACAATCACATCTTCACGTTTACATGAGTTTATACTTAATGACACATCATACAGGTATTTTTAATAACGTATCAACTCAGCTTATTCCTATATATAGGTACTTGGAACAGTCGGTTATGTATTGTTCCGTTCCGAGAAAATCATAGAAAACTATACAAAGTTACACAATTCTAAAAAGCGGCTATAAAGAACGTGATAATTGATATTTCTGACTGTCAGAAAATTATTACTCCATTTCGTTAATAGATATTAGTAACATGAAATATTTGTTATACTCTAAGATAATTTATAGATTCAAGTTAGGTAAACCTAAAAATTATAATAATATTGTTTTAGATTTATTTTTAAGTCCCACTATGGTATAGGTGGTGAACCTATTTTCATAGATCGGGCACATATCCAGACTCCGAACCACTACTAGAAAATCTAAATTAGAAAATTTTTGTACTGTTCGACCCGGGAATAGAACCCGGGATCTCCTGATCGGCAATCGCACTTGCAACCAATACGACCAACGAGGCAGTCAAACGGACGAACGGACGAACGGGACGTAAACGTAACCGGTGAAACGTGGGATTGTTCTGCATTTCTCTGCCTATCTCTTCGGGGATTACAGGCGTGAAGTTACGTTTTTAGATTTATTTTTCTTCATCATCAACGACATCAGCCTATTGCAGTCCACTGCTGGACATAGTATCGCTTGAGGGGTTGTGCCCATAATTCCCACGCTGGGCACACGGGTTGGGGATCGCAGAGCACAGCTTCCCGCACCAACTACGCTGCTGCCCAGAGGCGATCAGCGCATTAAGCTTTGCCGAAGCAGACGGCGATCTACCAGCGCCAGGTTTAGACGCCTTTTATGACATCTCGTATTCCGTCTTGAGACGGAATATTTTTCATAGAACATTTCTCTTCGGCATTTTAGTATTAGGTACAGACGATGAAATCTATTAACGGAGAAACTTTTAAAATTGAGAAAATATATTAATGTTTTTTTTATTATTAAAACTAACATCTGTCTGTCAACCTTAAGAACGACTGAAATTGTTTTTTTGGAAATTTGTTTCGAAATAAAAAATGATCTTTGAGATTAAAACAAATTTTAATAATTAAAAACGTTAGAGAAAAAAATGTTTTATAAGTTTTAAATTTTAAAATCAACTAGCAGATTAAAATTAATGTCGCAAACGAAAAGAGGGTAGAACAAGGAGAGAGCGGGATTATTAATGTCTTTAACATTAAAATATATAATATTTAATAATCATCCACATTCGGAAATGTTCTAAATAAAAGCCACTCGTACCCTTGTCAAGACTATCCAAGGACAACATTGCTCAATGATATACAAATTTGTATTAATAACACACAATAGTCTATGTTCAAACAGTTACCACCTCTCTGCTAGTTGTTCAACATGTAAAATTTAAAAAAGGGGTCTTTTTTACAGATGTATTTACACTATCACATAAGAACTTCAATAACCTTCAAAGTAAAAAAATTTAAGAAATTACGATATAATTTCATCTACCACCAGACGATCACAACTAACTTTAAATTTATAGTTTAAAATTTTATAACAAATAAAACTTACAAACGCGACAACACAATCTGTCTTCGCGAATTAAATCTGATTCAGATTTCTTTTGCATATAACGAATGCATTCAAGAAACCTTGGAGAAGAACCAAAGATCTTCTTAAAAAAATCCTTACGTTATTAATCTTAAAGCTTATTTTCCTTTGCGGCCGCAAAAATTAATTACGATTCAATTAAGAAAGTTCCACTTGTTTTAATAAAGAAACGACTTTGTCTGAGCTCTCATCTTCATAATTTATGTGATATTATGTTGCAAACTTTCCATGTGGTTAATATAAGGTTTGTTTTACTTTGAAGTTGCACGTTGCGTCTGAGATCTCTGACCCATTATGCTGTATACAAACGTGTCTTTGATCTATCGTTTTTATGGTACCAGGAATGCATGAACGCTCTAGCGGCTAGTGTGGTTAAAGCTGAAAGGTGTCCAGACGTGTTTAGAGGGTATGCACATTGATTGAGACGTATCAATCTAATAAACTTCATTAGCTCTTAATGAACATTGATCTTAGTCTTAATTAAGGTTAAAGAAGTGATAAACATCTACTGTTTATAGTGTTTAATACCCGTAACAATTTGCACCTAATATCGAATAGTGTTGAAGTTCCAAGAGACAGGTCCTGGTTTCGAGGCTCACCTGTTCCATGATGGGAAGTAAACGTAGCTGCTGTAAAATTGAATAATACACTCCTTTGTCTGCCTCTTGGAGAATTATATGCGTGATGGTACGTGTTTCTAATCTTTTAAAATTTTGTACCGTTGTCAATGTAAACCGTTCTAATATTTTGAAAAATTTCAATTTATCAATGATGCTGACAATCCAATGATATCGAGTGTTGGAATTTTTGAAATTCAAAATGAGTGAGTTTGAACTATTATTAATTATGCAGATGACAGAACCTTCCCAAGTCCAAACCGATCGTGAATGGATAAAATGGAACGAAAACACATTGATACTAAAAGATATTTCTTTGCCTAGTCTCATGAAATGTCGGGACCTTATGAACAAGTAGCTATTTCGTGTAATATTTACAGTTTTCATACAGTTAGCACATTTTGTTTCTATGAATAAAGCATACAGTCGTGATTACAAATATTTTTTATTTATTCTTCACATATTATGTACGTGTAACCTCACGGGGTTGAAGTTCGACCTCAGCAACCCCAATCTAATTTGTCGTGTTTACACATCCGAGTACACTTCGTTGGCGACTTGATACGCCCAATACTCTCGTCCAGCCTATACAAACACTTGCAAAATAAAATAATAGAAAAACCGAAAGCGAAAACGAAAAAAAATTCGTAACGCACGCCGTATTTGCACACCGATATTCCCATGAGAATTACGTCACCTTGAAAACCAAGTTAAATGAATAATTAATCAATTATATAATCATCTTATTGCGTTATAACCAGGCATAGAATTGAATGATACCGTATATGTACAACGCACGTCAATATTGCATCTATATGTGTTATTGTATAATCGTCTTTATTTTAAATAATCATACGCCTCAGAATTGATTGCGAGGTTACGCAAGTACTGTGCAGTTTTTTTCTTCAACGTCGTGTTGCCTGCTGCCGGCCAATTAGGTGCGACCTTTAAGGCGCACCTGCTTTCAGCGAATTCGATGGGCGCGAAGTCTCATCATGCAATGGCTCGTTGTGTCCATATGAGGCAATTGTCACTTTATTTCATAAGGGTCTCGGTGCGTGCCAAATGTGGGAAATGAAAATGTTGAAGCAATAATAAAATTTTATTACATTTTTATTCTGCGAATTTGTTTATTTTACAGTATATTATGCGTGTGTATTGAGTATATAAGGCATTTATTACATATTGCATAATGGTATCACCAAGATCAAATATGAAGGGGGTTATCGATTTGCATATGGTAATTTTGCAGAGTACACAATCCACCCACATGAGAAATAACTCAATTTACCAATAACAATACCAATAACTTACTTGGATAATATATTTTTAGGATAACGTACAAATGATACCAGCTATTTTCAAAGTTTCAAACAGTTAGGCGTCTGTCAACATTTCACTTTTGACTGATGAAATTCAAGGCATTCATTCATTTTGAACTTAATAATAATTTTAGTTTGATTCCAAGTTACAATGCTTAATAAAACAAAATATTCAAATTTACAGACTAAATGTTAGATCTGATTAATTTCTTATCTAACGTTTTGTCTGATATCTAAGATACCATTGCTGTTGATAAGTTAATGAAATTTTTAATTCCCTCGGCCGTTAATTAAATAATACTAGTATAGTAGTAGTTAGTAACTAATACTGTGTTGTACTATAGTATTGCAGTAATTAGACAAGTCAAATGAATTATATATAGATAATTTTAGAAAAACACATGGAATAACATTTGTACAAGTCACATGGAAATGGGTTGTAGGTGAGAATTGAGGCCGCGACCCGTGGCCTAACAGACCACACACACACACACACACACAGGTCATCCGAATAATAGACTTCATAACTCGTAGAGAACGTTGCACCGAATTTGAATATGAATAGATTTATTTTCATTCACTGCTACAAGTGACACTTAATCTTAGAAAGGATAATTTCGTAAAAAACTAAGTAATCTAATAACCCTGCAATGATTTCTAAGCTACTAAACTGTGCTTACTATATAGACATCTTAATTCAAATGTGTCACGTACTTAATGCCTTTGAAATTGATACATTGTATAAATGTTTGCAAAACCTTTTCAAACAAAAATATCTGAGAGCAATATTCAATGTATACATGGAAAACGTGACTGCGATATAAATTCTAACCATTAAGTTTAACCCAATGCCGTCCTTGACAAATAATTTCTTTTTTTGTTTTAAAATAAAAATATTAAGTCCACGAAATTATTCCGGACATGAGTTTTTTTTTAATGAAAATATGCATTTAGATTTCTTATTGTTATATTATATCTTAATCTTATTTAGATTTCTTAACTGTCTCTTTTATTATGTTACAAATTTAAATGTCATAGCATGAATTGCTAATGACGCTACTGTTTACGATCTGTCAACAATACGACTACGTAACTAGCCGTGATGACGTCATGGAAATACGATTACATTACATAATAACGGAATTTTAGCACGCAACTAATCTAACAATAAACTGTCATAGCGAAGGAATGAGATATAAGTTAAGCAATACGACTGCGACACAATTCATTTTGGAATTTTGGTCATATGAAACGTGCCTAAGAGCACTGTTAACCAACACATTAAATCCCTGTGAGCTTGAGAATTTATTCCAATATAGTTACCGACAATCGTTGAACTTTATCGACGATGTAACATACATCATAAACCCATACACACTCCGAGTACCCAGTGTGCCAGTCATACTTGGTTACGTCATCGCACACAGTACATATTAATACCAGTAATTGATCCTCAGATGCATCGTTCAGCAAACAGGAACTCGACTGGAGACGTAATGGACTGCGAAATACACACAACGGCAAGTTTATTGAAACCATTTCGCTATCGAAACGTAAATACTACAACGCAATATTGATGATATACATATGTATGTATGTACTTAGTTCCGTTCAGTATAAGAAATATACTTATATGTAAAAAAATTGGTAATATGACTTTTAATGGAAAGTACCATAGCAGATTGGATGTATTATACCAACGCTATGTCTACTTCAGTTACAGAAAAGAAAGATACTCGTAGGGTGAAGATTCGTAAAATATTTTATTATTGAATCTTAGCAACGCAAATTTATTGGAATTCTGACAATTAAACTAGGAAAGTGTACATCTTAGCGAGCAGTGCTATTCCTAACGTGGTTTTCTATTTATTTACTCTAGTACATCATACAGATGAGATAGTATTGTGTTTGTGAGTGTTCATTTATATATAAAATTGCGTGTGTGAATTTTTAAATAATGCTACAATTATTTGCTACAGATGATACATTTATATAAAATGTCACATATTAGTGGTCACACATTTGATTTTCCGTTCATCGACGTCTGCCACCCAAAACCCTTCTTGACCATGATCACAGAAGAATTTCTTTAACGGGGTTCATCTACGTGGACAGTTCTAGGTAGGTTCAATTAGAGAGTTCATTTTGATTACGGCATTAGAAATTGATATGTGAACTGTTCTGGAACTTCGAAATAGTTGCTAAAGTAGGCCAATTAAAGTCACTTTAGTTTCGTCTCAGTGACAAAGGCGACCCTTCGGGGAATAGACGAATGCATATGGACGTAAATATTAAAATATTTTGATAAATATAATATTAAGTTAAACATAATATAAACAGATTAAAAAAAATACTCGTTACAAAAATATTAATCATTGGTAGTAATCGTATCCGCATACCGAGGCTTAGCAATCAGCTTTACTTACTACTGAACCAACAAGGTATGAAAACATTTCCGTCAGTACTATCACTACTAAGGTAAGGTATGAAAACATGATCCAGTGGCATCTTAGAATCAATTGAGCGTCGTGCCGTATGACACCCATTTCCAATATTACTTCGTGATGGGCGAGTCTCGTGGGTCAAGGTCGTTCGCAGTACACGTGTATGGACGCAGTCACGTCTGCCCAATGGATTATGTTTGATAGAGCGTAGTGGTGACTCTATTCCGGTTCGTACATTTCCTGGTAAATAAATCTGTATAAATATATGACTACCCCGTTGGCAGAGTTGCAAGTGCGACTGCTGATCGAGAGGTCCCAGGTTCGATTGCCGGATCCGTTAGTTCTCGAAATGAGATTTTGATAGTTAAAATTTTTAGTGGTGGCTCGTAGGTAGGTAGGTCATGGGCCGATCCCTAATCAGCACCATTTCTCCTGGTCCTGGGCCTTCTGAAGCCAGGAGTACCTCGCCGTCTTCAAGTTACCATATCGTATGTATAATACGTTTAAGTAATCCACCCATTCCATGAGTTCACGTTGGCTTTAAGATTGTTTAAGATTAATCTCACAGGTGCTGAGGTACTGTGAGTACTCTATTTTGGCTCAGGGCTGAAAGCACATTATTCTTGTAAACACTGGTGTTTTAATTTCGGTGCATTTTATATTGTTTTATTGTCATGAAAAGTCTGTTACGGAGTAGGCAAAAAGCAACGAGTACCAAATACCTCTATCATAAATATAAATACCTTTTATAGGTACTATGTAATTTGTAAGGTTTTAGAAGGGAACACGTACCCTTAACATCTGAAAAGCAAGGGCTGATGAGGTTTTAAGTGACTTATCAATACAATTGTTGATAGTTGTGGTGTATGGGCGATTGTTCTTTGAGGCTTTTTAACATAGTTAATGCGGATGTTGATTGATAATTTGACACACTTAAGACAACATTATCGAAAACTTTAATGTGCAGATTAAATAACATTCTGTAGCAAGTGACATTTATTTCGAAACGCACATTTTATGTAAAGAGGTGGCATCAGGGTTCAGCCCAGGACAGCTGTAGTTCGTAGATGCGTAAAATACGTTTTGTATTTTAACGTGATATAAAGTCTAATTTCATGTGAGTTATCGGATAATCTGAAAATCTATGGAAAAGCAAAAACATGCTAAGTACCAAGCATTAGCTCCGTATTGGATAACCATTATATTGTATCTTAAAAAGGGCTTGTATATTTTGAGACGTAGATTATTGAATACCTTTGTTATTCATCATACAAATCTCATTGTATTATTATATCTCCTCTCTTTATATATCATGATACGTTGTTATCCATAACAATCTTAAGAATACACTTTGTAAGAATAACCAGTTTCACATTTTGACTTTTCTGTTAACTTACGAATACAACGTAGATGGAACGACAATCTACATATTATTATGTATTCTCATAGTTGCGATTTGTGTTCTTAATTGCATTTAACATATTTCTCTCATTATTATATTTCTTTGTAATATAAATATACATACCTAGTACATTATGCGATCATTTTAAAGATATACACTTCGCAATTTCAGTTGGAAGTAAGAAAACTTCTTGTCAATGTAGTTCATGTTTCTAGAATGATCCAACGCTACATTTGCCTGATTGTTGCAATCTTCAGAACGAGGTGCGATTGGATAGCCGTTTCTTTGTACCGGCAAATAAAGCTAGAGCCCAGGGCAACGAGAGCGTAACAAATGCCACACAAAATGCGAGCTTTATCTAGATCGGATAAGTTCTATCAAGCCCTTTACTAACCCTTCTATGTATAGAGAATTTGTTTCATTTAAAATGAATGTTTATTATGTACAACTTAAGAATATATTGGCATTGTACAAGAAAAACGTTATCAGTGAATTCCATAATTTGATAATTTGACTGCCTCGTTGGTCGTGTTGTTTGCAAGTGCGACTGCCGATCGAAAGGTCCCGGGTTCGATTCCCGGGTCGGGCACTAATAATTTTTTTAAATGTAGATTTTTTAGTAGTGGTTCGAAGTCTGGATATGTGTCCGGTGTATGGCTATAGGCTCACGACCTACTCCATAGTGGGACGTAAACCTCGTAACTGGAGAAACGTGGGTATGTCTGCATTCCTCTGCCTACCTTTTCGGGTATTACAGGCATGTAGTTACGTCTGTTATGTCGTCCATAAGTTGTCAGCGCATGTGACATATATTAGGAAGTGATGATGATAATATTAGTGATAATAACAGTGGTGGTGATAATATTGGTGGTGATAATATTGGTGGTGATAATATTGGTAGTGATAATATTGGTAGTGATAATATTGGTAGTGATAATATCGAGATTTATTTTTGTTTTTATGTCATCCAATTTTGGCACATTACAGGTGCAGATATCCACATGTACTAGAGATGTAACGAATATTCGCATTCGCATTCGTAAAATTTATGCGAATGTTTTGTCCATATAAATTTTAGAAGAAAAAAATTTAAAAATCAAAATATTTATTTCTTATGTTTTTTAATACAACATAAAGGAACAACCTAGTGATCACATTATCGATTTTCAGTTTAGCATTTCGTATTATTTATTTATTTACTTAACTTTGAGTAATGAAGCTTAACAGTTA
>DWEJ01001451.1:0-13017 GCA_018245835.1 Mysoria sejanus stolli | reverse complement strand
TATACATGAACATGCTTATAAGATTGTTATATTTTTAATTTGATGATTTTATTACTTAGTAACGCCACTCATAACTTTGGCCAGTTACTTATTATCTATATTAGTAATTTCTTTATATTGCTGTACTATGCTTCGGAAATAGTATTTTTATGATTTAAAAGACAAAAATTGATGTATTAGTTTTTGATAGAACTTTTTACTTTCACAACAAATAAAATAAACCTTTTTTATTTGTAGTACTAGTACATATTGTAAGGGAAGCAGTACATATTGCAATAAAATTCATTTGCAATGTGCTGAAATTTGTGAACTGAAATAGGAAACGGCGAAATATCGCTGTCAGCTGCACGAAGCGGGGCTAATATCGGTCGTGATTTCGTTTGCAACAATGGCATTAGCAATTCATACGTAATAACACGTAACAATAGTAATCAAGCGTTTCGTTACGATGGAGAAATCACATCGGCCGGCGCCGGCGGTGCCAAGCGCAGATTTCGTCGGCAATGTATCGTGAAATTAGTTTAGTGGCACTATATAATTACGCACCCTCACTTTTTATGCCCCTCGCGGCTGAGCGTGCCCCACCGGCTGTTATGACGCCAGTGTCACCCCGGTATGCGACTTGATGAATTGACACTATTTTAAACATCTTCCTCCCGCCGATGTATTTCCAACGTCGTCGACACCGTCCTACACCGTCGTACACCTCATATAATAACCAGTTTATTACAACCCGAGTGCGCAGAAGGGTGGCACATAAATAAAACGAAAATACCTTAAGATACATTTCATAGTTTATTATATAAAATCTTAAAACTACACGAATTTCAACTTACACAGTATAGTAACATGTGAAATTTACAGAGCTATTCGATTAGTACATACTTTAATTATGTATTTAGCTAAAATTATTGCGCAAGACGTTCCCGGCTGTGGGCCGTCCGTAATTTACTCACTAAGTCACTTAAACATCGAATCTTACTCAATAGATAATTTATTACAATAAACGACGAAGCTCAGATATTTTTTCTTACTATTATATGTATTTCGATTAATGTATATACAATATGATATGAGAGGAGTTTGGAAATATATTATATTCATAAATATTTGCTGAACTAAAATTAATTTTAGAAGCACCTAGAAAGTTAATTATAAATACGATCGCAATATTCTATTTAAAATACAATTGGTGAGCATTTGACGTTTTAGAGATCTATATTTTGGAAAATCTTCACCCGGATGCAATCAATTAATCTACCATATAACCCCATTTCTGGTTTTAGGGAACCCTTGTGTAAAACAAATCTGGTTCTGTATTACGTATTTCTGTAATATTTATGTCCTCCTGCTAATAAATTATAATTAGCATAAACAAGATTGGAGTAATTTTACATTTATTTAAACAGAAATTTCTAGATTACATACGTAGTAAGATGATTATTCGAAATTCAAATGCCACCAATTAAAAAAACACGACGATCTAGTAACTATAAATTGCGTTTGTTTAAAGTGACGAAAGTGCTATTATACGAGAGCTGTGGTATTTTTACGGCGTTTCTCATAATAAATCTATAGAAAAAATATTCACTTATACAATTTTATAAAATGCAATTCGTTTTTGTAAATTTTTCATCAACTGGTATATTATTAGTTAGTACGACAATATGATACAAGCTCTTACACATGTAGTTATAAATTTATGATATGGAATCGAAATGTCGAAGGTGCTCACACGGCAGGACCGACGCAAGGTTGATGTTTTGTACAAAAATATGCAGAAATATTTGCTAAAACACTGCCTCTACATTAGTACATTAATATCATCTCACATTAAACATACGGGTAAATATTAATTTTAGTAATTATGCGCGCGAAGTTAGACGGAGTCTCTACCAAGCCTGATATAGTTTCCATCACGAACAATTTATAAGTTTATATATCGATATATTTCTTGAAAAATATAATGTTTTTTCTTTTCATTCTATTTAGGAATCAGTGGCGAATGTTGACGGTATTTTGAATGTATATAAAAAGAAATTCAACCCTCGGTCAGACTTGCATCAACGTCGAATCTGAGCATACGTACATTCTTATAAAAAATGAGCAAATTTTGCCGAGATTCGTAAACATTATTGCTTTAGAAAAATATTACAATAGATAAACATTTTATGAACATTTTTATTACTTAAAAAAATGTTTTTAGCTATGATTTCTACCGTAAAGTGATCGCGTGTCCAGCCCCAGGGCAGACAGGGTTGGTTATTAACAGGCACACAACGCAATCTGAGGCAGGATTTGACAAAGATAAAATACTACAATGGTGTGATATGATTTTCTAATTTTACTACTTCGTATCTATAAACAAAACCTCAATGTCAATTATTATATGGCAGTGATAATTGTCACTTCAATCTGTAACTAACCGTTCGGTTTGTAGTCAGATTTAATCTACTCGACCCTTACTTGGAAGAAATATACAGTAATTTATGAAACTAGGAATCTACGTCACAAGACCACAGTGGAACATGCAACATGTGCGCGCTGCGCCGCAGAGCTGCGCCGCGGCTCGCGGCCGTGCGGCACGGCTCTGCGGCGCGGCTTTGCGGCGCGGCCACCTCTACAGGATGCTCGACACGGAAACGATTCGCGTGTAATGTGTTCGGCGTTCATCCCAACAGATGTACTCTAAAGTTACAAGTTATCCACTAAATTATATTTCCTAAATTTTCTTATATATCACAGGCTTAATAATATTAATTACGATAAGGGACGTGCATACCATACGTACACTTACATTAGTAGGTAGAACGAAATTAGGTAACTATTTACACAAATAGGGGAAAAATAATGAGGCGAACCCTCCCACAACCCTCGGAGATTTGGAATTACGGGCGCGGCGCCCCCGCGGGTCTCGCTCACACGTTACTGCGCCGCGAAAACGCATTCGAGCCCGATCCCACACTGTTACCAAACTTTCAAATAATTATATTGAGCTGCTCGAGTCCATTTCAAATTCATAACCATGGAAAATGAAAGAAAAGATAAAAAAAAAGTCAACATGTAAATCGAATTTTCACATCATTCGATAAGGATAACGTGGGATCATAATGTAAAAGTTCACTTCGGAACGTCTACCAGCAGCGGCGCCCCTCCCCCTCCCCCTCCCCCGCGCCCGCGCCCCCCCGCTTGGCAGTGACGAGTCAATCGTCGCCGAATACTAACAATTTCACTACTCCTTTAACCAACGAATAAAGCGTACTTACGACAGAAAAATTTAAACCTTTCACCTTCCGTTACCAACATAGCGACGCACTAGAGCGCTGCTTCGAATTTTAAAAGTCCGCAACTTTTCCGAGTGTCAGGTCACTTCCCCGCGTTGTCGGCGTGTGCGACTGTACTGCACTATTGCACCTGCACCGCACTGCATGTTGCAACCGATGCATGGTGATATTATTCACTGAATTTAGTAACACTGCTTAGTATAACTGAGCTTGCCGGCTGTGCAGCGGGGCGCGGGCGCGGGGTGCGGGGTGCGGGGCGACGGGACGCGCGGGTAGGAGCGCGCGGGGCGGGGGCGCGGGGCGCGCGGCGCAGGCGACGGGCGGCGCGCAGCAGCTATCACACGATCTCGTTCGGGTGCGAGTTCTGATGCGAGTCGTTCTGCCGCGCGCATTGCTGTAACACAACACTAGTGTTACAATCAAATCATACATTAACTTGAGTTATACTATATTGACAAAAACTTTATAATAAAATTAATAGTAATGATGATTACGGAATTTCGTTATGTAAAGGATATTTTGTACATGTATGTTTATGATTCAGATGTTAGAATGATTCAATTTGTTGCTAAGAGTCAAATGTAAATTATTCATTTGGATCATTTCACGAGATGACAAATTCCTAAAAATGATTTCTGCTTATGGTTCTGTTCCAAAAAATATTATCTGTAATCTCCTCTGAATAAAAACTACTTGATATTTCAAATTTGAAGTCAACTCTCACCTCTTGTTTTCTTTCCCAAGTCTTCATCGCCGATTTGTATTTTTCAAATTCGTGACACCAGTTCGAGTATATTTTTTGGTACTCATTGCTCTTCTCGGGCGGCGAACATCTGAAAGCGAAGTTTCAAAAATAAAGTATCCATAATGACTGCATACTTTCGTGTGGTGAATACAGTATGTGAATTGATGATTCAACAGTATGATATGTATATTAATGTCGCTGTACCTGTGTGTGTCCACAGTAACGTTGTAGGAGCAGAGCAGGGAGCCGCCGAGCCAGCAGTCGTAGCGGCCCGCGTCGCCCTCGTTCACCGCTATTATGAGCAGCCCGTGCTCAGACGTTTCTATGTATTTTTCTGGTTTGCTGTAAAAAAAAACACCGGTTAATTTTCAAAATTTATACATAACTGAAAGTATTGGAAGATATTTTAATATAAAATTTAATGAAAATGATTACACATGTAAAGCTTTTTTTTCTAAAAGTTTATTTATATTGATTAAAATATAACGTATATATATTTCATAGGCCTCGTTGCTTGCAAGTGCGACAGCTGATCAAAGGTTCTGGGTTCTATCACCGGGTCCAAGTGCTGTTCAGTTATTATAACTTTATTTTCCTAATAGTGCCCCGGAGTTTGCATTCAACTCGGTGTTAGACAACAAGTTCACTCCCTATTGCGTAGTGCGGCGTTGACTGGCGGTGGTGGTTTTTAATAAAATAAAATGAATAATTGTAAATAAATATATGGTTTTAAAATAATATAAATAATTTCTTATTTCAAGAAGATTAAATGTAAATATTTTTTGAAAGGGGAGCATAAATAGTAAAATTTTCAACAATTTGTCGTCTCCTGAAATGATCCCAATAAATAATACATAACGCATAACATATTTATTTCATAAGAATTTTACATAGTACAAATATAACCCCTCATTAACGTAAAAAGCAAACGCGGCCGCCCGGCGGATCCTGATACCCTATTATTTTAGAAAAATAATTACAGTATTCCGAGTAAACAAACCCTTCCGTAGAACGCGAAGGATGGCCCAATGAAACAAACCTCAAGTGCGAGAACCCCCTGAATTTTAATTATCCCAGCGGAAGTGCGATAACTGTAGATTTGGAAACACTTTAATTAATGTTGTTACACGCGTGTTCAATTTCAGCGTTTTCAGGGACATTATTTCTTTTCAGTGCGCATTCATTCGCGCGCCGATGTTCATTGTTAGCGATCAAACAACCGCTCGCACGAGACAACTCCGCTTTTGAACTTTTGATGAAACAGTTTTTAAAACTACTTTGAGAGCTCATTAATAAAGCTTTCATGTTTTTTCTGTTCGCGACGCGACTAATATTCGAACTCGCAGCTAATTAATGCGCAGTCTTGACAAAACAAAGTCGTTTAGCATGAGGACCATTAACATTTTCAAAAGTCTTTTAACTCATTTCAGCTGTCAAAAAGCTTGCAGACTGCCGCAATGGAATTTATACAGTTAACTTTGTTTTTCTATTTCGTTTAAATTCTAAAACACTTTGTACGATTATTTTCAAAGACGTATTTACGTTTTGATAAATATTAATTTAAAATGCAATAACGCAAGAGCCTTAACCAATGCGCCCTTGTATAAGTTTGTCATTTTGGAATTTATTTTTGAAATTCCATTACACGAATTATGTTGTATGTTGTGGTTTATAAAATACACTTTGGTTAATAGTCTATTGAAGTAAGTAAACAAGGTACATTTTAGAGTAATTAACTATCTAATTTATTTCAATAAATCTTTGTATAGAATACACTCAATTAAATGTGTGTGCCGCGATTAATAATACTTATTGCTTTGAAAGCTATGTTGTAGGTATTATTGTTACATCACGGTATATTTATTAATAGATAGGAGTATAAGTGTAAAAGTGTTTTTATATATGTCACTAAATACATATACTACGTATCTATGTAAAGAAAGCCACTACATTTGTATATTAGTTTCGTAAGTTTCTAATTTTAATTTGCTTCACTATCGACGGAGCATACAAACCTATGTTAGAGATGTCACTGCTCATAGTTTTTTAACATAATGTGTACTCTATAGTGACGACATTAGGAGAATTTAAGAAACGACGTTTTAGATCGTAACAAATTTTGTTTTGTAATTTATTCCATTTGAAATAATGGCTTTAAATGTTATTTATTTCGTTTTCACAGAGAAACGCCATGACGTTTTTATTTCAAAATATTCTATAAAAACCTCAAAAGATATAAACAATATAATATGTATATGTTACAAAATAAGTTTACCGGAAAGTAACCAATTTCGATTTCAACGTTTAACTTTTTCGTATCTTTTTTTGATTCTGCCGGAATTGATGTTGGTTTTCGATATTTTATTTGCAAAACACACGAGCGACATCTACAACTTACCTCCGGACTTAGTTTTGCATTTATTGAGTAACTGAATAGGACAATTATTTCATCTAGCGTTATAAAATAAATACAGATAAATATCTATAATTGTTACAAGTTTATGAAAATGTAACACACATATGAACGAACACAAAAACACGAATAATAAATGCCCTTTTACATAATTTCCACATGTCTGTGAAAACCTGTGTTTTGGTTATATGATAACAAGAGACGGGAATAAACACGCACACGCACACACACAACATATATCGATTTCTACTAAATCCCACTACCCGTAAGCGTAGTTACTTAAGTACTCGTGTTAAGGAACTTCGTTCCAATTATGGGTACAGTAGATCTCATGGTCTATTTAATTACTTTAAAAGTAATTTTCATATTCTTAACTCATATTGGGCATATTGGACTAATTTTGTGGTTCTAACTACATACCTAATGAAATATTGAACTAAATCCAAAAATGATGATGAATGGTGATGGATGTTGATGATAATGAGTACTCACTTGAAGGTGATGGCGTGTCGGCCCTTGTCCCGCGCGTGGTGGTACCAGAGCACGGCGCGCGGCTGCAGCACCTCGGGCAGCTTGACGAAGGAGCCGAGGTGCAGGCTCTGCCCCCACGTGGCCGCCACGCTCTGGCGCGCCACGGACGAGTCGCAGATGTCCGCCGTGTCGTTGGCCACGTCCTGGATCAGTCTGCGCGGCGTCACGTTAGCCAATATTAATTAATACACCGAATCTGATTGTGAATGCGTGTCAAGGGAATAATTTTTTATGCTTGTAACACAAGTATTTCGGGTAAAATTGGGTGTGTTTGGGTGTGTATGTGAGTATAATTAATGTTTATGCAGTGTACCGGACCTCTGGTTTCTTTAACCTCTCTAGATCCTTATCTTGATGTGAAAAGAGCATGTGGGACGTGCCAAGATTTTAATATAATCAAGTTATAATAATTAACCCCTTCAAGTTTGTGGTCATTTAAATTTGATAATTTATTTCTATTGAATATTCATACACGTATGTCTATTTTGTAATGATGTATTAAATTTGAAATGCCTAAAATTCGATATGTAAATCTACATATGACTAAGCCCCTGCACGTGATCCAATTAATGTACAGCGAACACCGCGGCCCCTGTTGCGGCTCAATAAATTAATTAATTGGTAAATTATTTAGGGGATTATACACGCCTATAATGTCATAACTCTTTCCCATAAGAGTAAGCAGAGCCTAAGGAATCCTATGTGCTAAAATCCTGACATTTCATTCGCGTAGTCTACAAGTATAAAAGTCATCATGTATGCTCGTCTGTTAAAGCAATATTCGACTGGCGTTATAGATCTTTAGGAAATTGTTTTTTTACTAAGGTAACTGTGTTTGTGATTCCATTATAATATTTTATATTAAGTTAGGCTAGACGTGTAATACAATATAAACCAAGAACAGGGAAATACAGATTAACTATGTTCTGTGTGTGTTTCGGAATAATACTCTTTGATAACTTAGAGCTTTGCCAGTACTAAGGCGCAATATATATTGTATATTCTGATTGTACCAGATAATATGTTTTGTAGCTCCATGTGTACAGCTTAGTGTTCCTGCCACATACATTGTTAATTAGTAAACAGATACTGTATATTGTGTCTCTCGTTACCACTTAGAAACATCACACTGAAATTGATGTAACTGTGAAATGTTAATTAATTACTCGCATTTACTAATAGTAATTCACTCCCGCGCTCAGTACTAGTTCATTCATTCAAGTTCTAGCGTATCTACATATTAAGGTGTTTGTATAATTCCTTAAAGACTATTTATTTCTAAACTGTAAATTGAAATAACCATTCGGTTCATTTCATCATGTTTCATCTATAAATAGCATGACAGTATAACAAATTACTAATTGCTTAATAGTTTACTACATGTGATTAATAACGATCAAAATAATTCGATGTTACGTAAAATATTGTTTTATAATAATAATGTACATTTTTCGGTGATGCATTTCAGTCTAATGAAGAGTTTCGTGAGCAAAACTACGCTTTGTAACTAACTTAGTAGCTTTGTATCAACAATATATAGAAAGGATTTGCTTCTTTCCTTATATCAATGTCGATCTAATCGCAATTAGTGTTTTTCTGCGTAGCGCATAAATGTGGCGTAGCACTGCACTCTTCAGTTCCGTAGAGGATTATTTGTATAAACTTATGCTGTTTATGCTTCAGTACTAGGAAACACAATTTAGTCATTACCGCATAATTAAACAAGCTATTGTACCACTACGATATCTTTGCGTGCGCTAACCGTAGCATCAGTCGTAGCGGCTCGTAGCGATGCGTACCACGCTTGGAACTGTGAAGCGACTATTGCGAGTGTACTGACCCGGGCGCGTACTCGCGGCACGCGGCGGCGGCGCGGTCCCAGCCGCAGTAGGGGTCGCGCGCGCAGCGCACGCACGCGTCGTAGCGGCGCGCGCACAGCGCCAGCCGCAGCTGTAGCACGCGCCGGTCCGACGCCGCGTACAGCGAGCCGTGCGCGCGGGACAGCGCCATCGCCTGCCACGGACGAGCGTTATCATCATGCAGGCGCATCATTTGAGTTCTGTTGTCCCATGTCATGTGAGATAGTTGGGTTGTCTCAGAGTATGTACGTGTAAAATTATTATTTAATCATTTTGAAATGCATTTCTTTTGGTATTTATGTTGAAAAAATTACAATAAATATAATATAGAACAAATCCAAAGCATCGTTCTATAATAAAAGCGTTTATAATAAATTAGATGTGTTATTTAAATTAAAACCAGTGTCCGATGATCATTAGAACCCGGTAAAAAAACAATCGGTAATTATAATCCATATTCCCAACGTGGGGATTGTGGGCATAACCCCTCTGGCAATTGACTGTAATAGGCTGTTGATGATGATGTTGAATAAAACAAGCGAACACACGGCAACACATTACATAAAGTAAATTGTTTTATACAAATTGAAATAAACTCGTTCAAACATTAAATTAAGGTTAAGTTAAAAATAAAACTAATACATTTTTCCCGGGACGTACTGCAAATGACGGCAGAATATTCTATTTACAGAATTTTGATAAACTTAACGGACATTTTATAATTTTAAGCGCATACTTGAATAGGTTCGCCTGGAGTAACGTCAAAGATGTCGAGTAACGCGGACTGGCTGTCGCCGTTGCGCGTCCACTGCACGATTTTATGAATTTTCCCCTCATCTGAAACAATATGGAAATGTGTCACTTAAAAAGTCTTTTGCCAGGCCTCGGTGATAATAATTAATAATTGTGTATTTTTTGAGACGTGTCCTTTTACGTAGTTGCTAGATATGACTACATTTTGTTTCCTTTAACACGACCCTAATTGTAGTGATGAACAATCCTTTCCAAATTAGTATTGTAGTGTAGTGTATGACGCCCTCTGGCTAGGTGGGATGACGATCTGCGAAAGGCTGCAGGCAGAGACTGGATGCGGTGAGCCGAGGACAGGGCGCGGTGGCGCTCTATGGGGGAGGTCTATGTCCAGCAGAGGACTGAGATAGGCTGTTGATGATGATGAGTCATCAAGTAAATTCATTCAATATTATTATTTGTATTTATAAATGAAACAATATATGCAAGTAGCTCAATAACTTTATTGTGTTGTTTTTTTAATACCGTAACTTCTTTAATTTAAAGTAGATTTAATAGCACTTTGAAATATATTTTATATTTTTATGCGCTAACCAACTAGAGCATATTAATTTGTATTAACAATCACTTTAAGATTTTCAAAACCAAAACAGCTTTGAGGTAATATACAATACACTTATAGAAATAATACAATTTTTGTTTTATATGCGCAGCGTTTCTGATCAATTCGTGTCATGAAAAATATTTTATGAAAAACTTTTCCTTAGAAGTACATCTAATTTATACTGGCTATAAAACTTTCCGTCTTAGCAGTAATTGGGTTTTCGGTGATTTTGATTGTGCCGGCACACAAGAATATACAATGGTTCGTTACATTTGGGGATCAATTAGTGAGTTTCGAGACAGACGGCGCTCGCTGTACGTGTTGGTCTTTCCGTCTTGGTTCGTTTACTGATACCTACGAAAAGGTAAAAAAACTTTGCTAACATTCCACTGTATACGTCAACTTAAATTAAAACACACCTCACCATAAACATTGTTCTTTTATTAAATAATAATTATATAATGAAATGTTTACCATAATAATTGTTTTAATAACTTGTGATACCAAAATTTAAAAAAAAATCATCTATAAAAAATTAAAGCCTTTATAAGAAACTGGTTATTTACTTTTCCGATAATAATATTTTTATGCCTGTCTCTCCGTTTATATTTCTAAAATGAAGGTATTTTTTGTGTGTGGATCACGTGTTTGTGTGTGTGAGCTACGGATGGTCACGAATTACGTACACAGCGGTTCGGCAAACTCTGCCAACGAACGAACAGACGCCAGCCGCGCGAGAATCGAATCATTGTTTCGTGAAACTCGCAAAGAAAAATAGAGGGAACTTCCACACAATTTTTGTAAATACAATTGTTGGGAAACACAATCAGATCCGGCACGTGATCACGGGGAAACGTTATCCATGGTACCGTTGTACAGAACAAGGGAACGTTTCGTACGTACGGGTAGTGCGAGCGGCTGCCTTATAAAGCGGGCGATTCACGATCAAATTAATATTCGGACCACGAATCTTAATAGCTAATTGGATTAGAGGCATGTACCGAAATTACCTAACTGGGTTACGTACAATGGCACGAGCGTACGTGTGGCGTCTTGCGTCGTGCTCGGCGCGCGGCGGAGCGGGCATTGTTAGTACTCGTTAAGTTATTGTCGCTGCGCTATCAATCAATAATCATGTTATGTCGCTGCGTAATGAACGATAATATACTGATTGTGTGTCTGAGCATGTGTGTGTCGCGTTCGATGGAGGTAACTTTGCTATTGTTGGGTAAAGCTTTAATAGAATTGTATATACAACAACCCAACATGGTTTAGTCTGTTTCAGGAACGGTTTTTACTGTCAGAGGTAGTCTTTATTTTAGTAGTATACGAGGTTATATTGTCATGAAAAGCTTAATCAGATGTATTGAATTATATTCGCAAAAGAACATTTTATGTTTAGTTATATATTTGTAATTAAGTTTTGCATTTAATTATTATTTGCATTTTTATCTGCGAAAGGCTGCAGGCAGAGACTGGATGCGGCAAGCTGAGGACAGGGCGCGGTGGCGCTCTATGGGGGAGGCTTATGTCCAGCAGTGGACTAAGATAGGCTGATGATGATGATGATGATGATGATTTATTAATAATGACTCTCACGGTACGTTCCTTTCAGGGTAGGTAGAGCGCACCGAGTGCTAAATGTCTTTAGCATTTCGAATCCGACGCGCTGTTACACTAATTAACTACTCAGTAAATGAAAACACCCTTAGCATTCTCCGTCAAACGTCGGTAAACAGGAAGACAAATGCAAGGCAATGTCGATCTGACACCGTCACCCATTAGCACTGCGAACGACGGGTGTTGTAAGTGACGCGAACAAGCGCGCGTAATATGTTCTTTGAATATTGTACGACGTAATATCACATTCAGCACGCGTGAGCCTGCTGCCACGCCCTACCTCGAGGTGATAGAATCGCAATTAGAGCACTGAGCGATGATTACCCGCAGCTAATCACTGGAACGACGGCGCTCAAGTTTTGCGTTAGTGTGTAATGTAATTTATGAAGCCGAAAGCGAAATCCACTTCGTGTTGCTGAGTGCTCCACTTGAGTTCCAAATTACATATACTCATCTTAATTTTGACGTTTTCGGAAACGAATTTTTCGTACGTGTAAATATGTTTCAGTTTTAAACATTTTAGTATAAATTTATTGATATTCAGATAGTTTTTTTTTCGTTTTCAGCTTTTAGGCACCTCTGCCGTCTTTTTTGTTTGTTACTATCTGACGCCTGTTTGTTTGTTACTATCTTTACTTAAAAAGAAAACAAATCGACGCACACAATATGTATTTTGTGTTATAGAAATTTATTTTACGTTTTTAATCATTTTACCTGTATGCATATTAACCGGTTGCAATAATTGTAACATTATTATTATTAATTCGCATAAAACAAATTTATGTAAGAATAAATTTTCATTGAACAATAACAAATCGACGAATTCGGTGAATAAATTTGTCATAGTAACCCCCAAACAAGAATGTGTTTTGGCCTCAATTTAACGTTTAATAGTTTCGCAGAATTGACAAACGTGTTCATAGGTATAATATGTATGTATGTGTTTGTATGTGAGTAT
This sequence comes from Mysoria sejanus stolli, assembly GCA_018245835.1. Taxonomy (NCBI): domain Eukaryota; kingdom Metazoa; phylum Arthropoda; class Insecta; order Lepidoptera; family Hesperiidae; genus Mysarbia; species Mysarbia sejanus. The sequence goes on along the minus strand of DWEJ01001451.1, from coordinate 253 downwards.
GTAGACAATGCTAAATTAGGCCAGTTTACAATCATTGGCCTACTTAAATACGTTCGCATAAACAAATTGCTTTGGAGGGCATCGCACGGGTTCGTCGAGCTTAGGCAATTTAATTATAGGCGCGATACTTCTAACTTTGATTGGAATATATTTTAATATATTTTTCTATTGTAGAGGACATAACCATTACCATAATATAAAGAGTTTATATTTTACAATTTGCTATTGACAAAGTTTACTTTTTAAGGTGCAT
>DWEJ01001450.1:0-13020 GCA_018245835.1 Mysoria sejanus stolli | reverse complement strand
AGTGGTTTGAAATTTGATCTCTCACTCCGGGAGACCGGGTTCAAATCCTAGCGCGCACCTATTAAAAATGTGCGTTTGAAATTTAAATATCACTTGCTGTAACGGTGAAGGAAAATATCGCAAGGCCATAGAGTACGGCATATCTTAGAGTTCTCAAAACAAAATTGTTCTCTAAGAAGTGTGAAGTCCGCTAACCGGCACTTGGCCAGTGTGGCAGACTATGGCCTTAATCCTCTCATCCCGAGAGAAGACCCGTGTTTCAACAGTGAAACGATAAAAGGGTTGAAAAAAAATCAGTATTTGCTAGGGTCAGCCTGCTAGTTGCTAGATCAATTATTGAGATGGAAAATACATTGTAATCTGATAGCTGAGTAGTTCTGATTTCAGTGCAGGCATCTCCAGCTCTAAAGACGTTGCATGTATAAAATTGGAAAAAATATCGCGAGAAACCCTGCACTTCTTATAATAGTGCTCAAGATACTTTAAATCCTATAAATCCTGAATAACGCATTTCGGTAAACGCCTATTCATTATAGGAAATGCATATCCATGCAAGGACATAAGAGATAATAACGATAGTATAATACATGAAAACCGTCAAAAATATGTATATTTCCCTATCTACTAACAAAAACCATTCAAACTCGTAATTTAAAGCACACGTCCGATATAAAACCCTATACACATCTGATGTGTCACTCTCGGAGTTGTGCTAAAATATCCTTAATAAATAATAGTCGTTTGCATGTTGCACTTTTGTCCAATGTTTGCCATGGTACCAAGCCCTCAGCGCCCCATGCCATGAATTAAGAAAACCCATAAACACTCGTCTATACAGAATTGCTACTTAAAGCACCTTTAGTGTACTTCAAAAATTATGAAACTTACATACCTTCAGACATTTGGTGCTGTAATTTAGAACGACGCAAATATAAAGTGCGCACCAATGCGAAATATGACGGACTGAATAGAGTGAAAGATCAAAACCATAGGTACTGTATTGTATAAATTGAGGATTTCCGCCGGAGCCCAAAAATCTTTTAAACCACTGCTGTATCTTAAATCCGGCTGATCTCTCCGCGTTCTCAAGCTAGGCTTAGTAATAATGTGACATTCAGTAGGTAAAATTACATACGACAGTCTGAACAAGCTTAGGCATAAATGAAAATATATGAGATACTTTTATTTATATTATCTAGATGGTAAATTAACACCCAGACATTATATAAACTATAAGCTAATCAATTTAAATAAGAGGTTAATATTTTTCGAACAGAACTGTTAAAAGAATAGCATCATACAAGCTCTGTCATAGGCATAGAATCCGAGAAAAAAGCGAGTCAATACCGCGAAAAGTAGCAAAATGGCGTCCTGTCAGTTGGCGCCAAATTAAACCTGGTGTTGTATCATATCGCGCTTTGATCTCTGCTCCGTGAAGTGTTTGCGAAGCCGCGTCTGATGTTTGTCTTACGAGTATGAAAGAAACCTCGTGAATGGTTGAGAACGTACATACGTCTCTTTCAATAGTAGATTTATATCGGCGGATGAGTCCGCTGCTATAGCGTCGCAATTTGTGGATAGTAGATACAGTGATAAACGACCACTTCCCCTCCCGCTCTCCGTGCATTCTAGGATTTTGCGATGATATGTTGCTAGCGAAATTAAACAGTATTTTTTACTGAAATGTAAACGACTGTTTTCCAAATTTCTAATTATATTACTTTTGTAATACGTGTTGTTTGTTTCTCTGATGTGCTCACATATTATTTGTTAAGTGGAATGGTGCACCGGATTATTGTGTATAATGTTTTTAAACGGTGTACATTCGTAGTGATTGAGTAGGTTTAGTATCAAATGTAAAAAGTTTTAATATTACATGCATAAACATAGTTCCATTTGCTATTGTTTTCTAATGTCCGTATCGGGACGAAGCAAGGAAGCACTCTTAGATCCCGTGCCGGGATAGAGGGTGCCGGGATAGAGGCGAGTAAACCCGACTCTGGCAGATCGTGGTATGGTGCGGCCGTTCTAGATACATCTAAATGCCCTGGCCGCCTCTGGACTGCAGCGAAGGCGGTCCGGGTAACTGTGATTTGCAATCCCCAACCCGCCTGTCTACCGTAGGGTTTATGGATATAACCCGTCAGGGGACGCCTATATCTAGCAGTGGACTGCAATAGGCTGATGATGATTGCTTTCTCTGTAGTAGATAGGTACTGTAAAGGTATTCAAATACTGCTACTTTACGGCAGAAATTGATACAGCGTGTTTATATTTTTACTCTCTACAATTTGATCACTTATGAATATATCTTTCGAACTTTAAGCTCTGCTGTTTGACATATAACCAACAATTTAGTGGTGAAAAATATAACGAAATAGACAATCCATTATTCTCTATTACGATTGTTTATCTCTGAACTATTCTGTATATTTTTATGCTCTGTGAACCGATACAAAATTTCTATATTAATGTTTTTGTAGTACATTTTAGTAGTGGGCACTATGAAAGCTATTATTATGCGATTGGTATTTTCAAAAGCACTTTAATATTTATTTTATGATGGCGACATTACCTAGATTAAAGCTGCTATGAGTCGCTGGGGAACGAAATAGTGTATCAATGGCCAGTGACACGAATATTGTGTAATATATTTTTTTTATAATACACTCAAAACATTAAATTTTCATTTAAGAGAATATTAATAGGATTTATTTTATTGAAAATATTTCGCTAGAATAATAAGAAGAATTGTATTTCCTTTATAATAAAATTGAACCTTAACATATTTTATTATTTTATGAACCATATTAGTCGAATAAGTCCGCAGTTATATTTGTAATTCAATACACCAGCATGTTATAATGATTAGTTATCGGACGCACAGATTGATGAGATGCTGTCTGTCAATCTTCATAATGATACTGTAGGGTATTACTGTGAGGGAAAGGGAAAATTACTGAATAACCTAATATGTATTAATAAAGTAATAACATTGATTGATATTGTAGTTAGCATCAACAACTTTATCTTCGAACATCGAACAATCTTTTCATAGGTGTTCTCAAAGTATGAATGTCATAATCTGTCCCGCTGACCAAAAGTTTGCTACATTCCACGCACTTAAGAGAACACTACGGATAACTAAATAAGTGTATAGGTATCTTTATCACGTTTTATTTTAACGCCTCGTACTTAACATCAGATCTCTAATTTCCGAAGAGGTACGCAGAGAGTGTAGTATACAACCGCACTTCACCATTGACTTTTACTTCCCGTCATAGATACGGCGTATGCCTGTCACCATACACGGGGCACAATAAAGTATCCAAGATTCAAGTTACAAAATCCAATAAAACGCGACTCGGAGATCAAACCCAGGACTTCTCCATCAGCAGTCGCGCTTGCAATCATTCGAACAAAGGGGCAGTTTTCTTTTATCGTCGTATATAATGTTCGTTTCGAATGCTTATGTAATATTAAAAAGTAAGAAATGCATGCCAGAATTGAAAAAAAAACCAAACCTACGGAATGAGAGACAAATCTGAGGCTGTTAAGCTAGTGGTAACACTAAACCAAACAGAAACAAGATGATTGACGAATGTGAATAGAGGTAAACATTTCTTTCATACGATAAATTTTTAATGTATTTCTATAAAAAAATGATGGCATTTAAATCAAATAAAAACATACTACTTGTAAAATTATTAAATATAATACTTAAATATTTGTGAACAGCAATTTACGAATAAATCAACTACCGTTCTCTAAACAAGGAACCACTCAGTGTCAAATATTTCGACACCCTTATCCCATCCAAACTGTTAATCCGTTCAAATCAAGCGTATCCCATCACGAATTGAATGGAGCGTCGGTTCTAAAATACCAAAGTCGCATAGAAAACGGAAGTGACGTCGCTTGCGCGTGCGCTCGCTTCCTGCCGCGTGCGAGCCAAAATGGCGGCTGCGTGCTTCCGTTCGGATGTTGCTAGAACCCTCCAGCACAACATAAATTATGGACGGGGATGCCGCTCTCATTGTTTGAATTTGCAAAATCACTGCAATCTAAGAAACGCTTACCGGAAAAATTCAATGATGTCTATCATTAGGAAAATCTTATATCTTTCTTTATTATTCTAATATTAAAATGATATTTTTAATCTACTATTAATAATTTATTTTTGAAATCTGTAGTTATTTAGTTTTGTTGTATATTTTAAAGTTGTTATACTTATTGGCTTTATTATTGCTTTTCATATACATATTAATCTATACTACGCTTCGATAGTCATATAGACCTACTCGTATTAAGAATTTTAAACGATTTGTACCATTGCAGTCATTTGATGAAATTGTAAAAGGTTTAGTTTTTTGCCACGGCTTTCCTTGTTCTGAATTCCACATTACGATAAATTCCTATAATTAATCGTATTTTTGTGTTAAGCAAGAACGTAAATCTGAGCTCTTACTCTCTTCACACGCGCACACTGCTTTCTAACATTTCTGATACACTGTTAGCCATTGTATGTCCGCTTTGTCTTTCTTTATCTGCCATTTTTTTCTACATATTTGAACCGTCAGAGCCTGTGCTTTATTGTGGCATCGTGTCTGAAATCCCCGAAAGGGAGGCAGAGGAGCAGTACACTCCCACGTTTCACCAGTTAAGATAACGTCCCACTATGCAATAGGTGGTGGGCCTATTGCTATACACCGGGCACATATCAAGACTCCGAGTAGTTAACTATTAGAAAATTCAAATGAAATTCAGAAGTACCCCACCCGGGATTGGAACCCAGGACCACCTGATCGGCAGTCGCTTTTTTAAACCAACACAACTAAAGAGGCAGTCAATAAATGTTACAAGACAAGCAACATTTACAAGTAGGTACCTACATAATCGAAGGCCCACATGCGAATGCATTTCTTGGCAATTCGTAAAAAAACCAACACATATTGATTCTCATAAAACGATAATCAGCTTAAGAATCTGTTCTAAGCACAGCTATGAACAAGAGAACACATTTTAAAAACGCTTGCAATTACCATGAGAATCGAGACACCGTCACCCCTTCGTCACTTGTTAGTAATGTGCAGCTTACATTAGTCACGGTTGACATGAGAGAGAATAATTTATCGCTACAAAAATAACAAGAAAATTATGCATAATTGTGTTATAATACCACTTGTAATAGATTCTTGGCGCTAATTTTCTCTTAATTATGGCCTTCGTATATTTCTATTGGCTGTAATAACAGAAGCATTGTTACGCTTTGTTTATCATGGCCATGCAGTTTCTCCGGCAATTAAATTATGTTTTTTATTCTTTGTCCCATAAAATAATGAATTGTTGCTTAATTATTACTATTAAACTATAGTTATCTTTAGTTACTCCATGGGTTTTGTATACAGCTATTTTATTCAATTATTGAAAGGCGTAGGATAGAAATTATGATAGTGGATAAAAGGCTAATTAATTTAGAAACGTATCTAGTTTCTATGGTTATATTTTTCCGTTTTCTGTCATTCGGAAAGTATTCATGAAAATTTTAATTCAAAGATACAGAAGTTGCAAGATTGGTTGTATGTTTTAAAATGAAATAAGTAATATATAGTCAAATTTTTCGTACTAGGTTTTTTCTTATTACCATGTTTAGTATTGATTTATAATTATTAGACTTCAATTAAGTTATAATTATATCCAAAACTGAACTGTATGTCATTTTTATTTTATTATTAACGCCTATAAATATATCGCATTTCGTAGATATACATAATATCTAAATCTAAATGTTTTGTTAGAATCTATTGACAAGTTTATTAATGAACGATCTAAATCGCATGGAGCTGTTTAATTTAACGAAACAGACGTTAAAAATTCAAGTTTAGATTGCAATTGCTAAGACCGGCACAACAATACCGAGCGCTCTTACACGAATTAGACAACAAAAGGAATAAAGAAAAGAAAAGGACATCCTGATTACCATAATTAAAATCCACTAAACGGATTTATGGGCTCTCCAGGCCCCCATCACTTAAGCCTTTCTCTTACGTTTAATTGGAAGGATCTCAAAACTTTAATTTCCCTTTTTTTGTTCGCAATGAATTCAGAACAGGAAATACATCGTTGATTCAAAGGCCTGTTTTTGAGCTCGGTTGCACGGTTGAAAGGGCCATATGATATGTCATATTTTATTGCCTTTATTGCCCGTACTTCGTATAGGCAAATTAGGAGGATATATCAATCCGCCTTTTTCGACGTTTTTTGCATTATTGCGACGGAATCTTTTTGGTGTGCCGCACCAATGAATAGTTAATACAAATGTTTGGGTCTTGTTTTCTGTTTTGTCTTCAGTGTGCGTACGTTTTTGTCGGATGTGTGCATCAGTTTTTAGGACGTTCGACGAAGATTATTATCGTCAAATATTATTGTTTAATGGTACTGACAAAACTGCCATGGGAAGTTGAGAACAGACTGAAGACTTTCAAGGTTGAAATTGTCAAATGAAAACTATAGTTAGTTGAATAAGAACATTCACTACCGTAACATTAGATTTCAGTCGAAAATCATGAATTGTTGCTCCGCGATATAAGTAGCTATAGTTTTGTTTTTGAATAGATCATTCTCGTGTAACGACGGGCCCTGGCCTTGATTTCTGCTGGTCACTATAGTTCTGTCCATAAGTTTATTACCTTGTTCTTTTAATACCTTGTTCTCTCCTCTAGAGATCCTATTTATAATGATGAACAAATTCACTTACAAATAGGTACTCCGTATATTTGACTAGGAAAGTTGAAAAAAACGTCATAATTAATACATACTTATTATGTTATATTGAAAGTGACTATTACCATATTTATGTAGAGGACATGAAGATGCAGTCATTACCTAAATTTTAAAGTGAATTAATTTTGTACAGTATTTCCATCTTTTTCCTTTATTAAGTTTTGTTTTAAGAGCATCTGAGCAGCTCTCTTGCCATTAAACATTATCATTATCATCATTCTTTATTCATCATCATTTATTCATAATCATTTATTCATCATCCTTTATTCATCATCCATTCATCATCCTTCTTCTCATCTTTCTCCTTCTCCTTCCAGATTGGGAACCCATAGTGAGCCAAGCCAGCTAGGCACGGATTGATAAATTTGACACTCAGATCATATAGCAATAGATACCTATTATATGAAATATATATTTCCATTAGTTGTAAAGATCATACGTCAAACGATAAGAAGACGAATATACTATGTTTCATGTAAAAATAGCTTATCACTGGTTAATAAATCTTACTTACTTTACTAGTAAAATAATTATAAGACTCGATCGGTATCCTTAAAGGAATCAATACGTATGCAATTACAGATCTGATTTACTAAGCCCGCATGACCACCCGATCCCCAATAAACATCTTCGAAACACGAAACATACACATGTATGCACCAACAAACACATGTAACATTTTTACGCACACACGTATGATTCGTACACGTCAAATACGCACATATCCGCGCTCCATTTCATACATACATTTGTCTGTACACACACAAACAAGATGTTTACAAGCAGGGTTGCCCCTGTTTACCTACGAAATAGATCTGTTGGCACAGTTGATTGCCGATCGAAACTTTAGAGAACTGACCACTCGGAATCGGATTACCGGTTCGTTACCGATTTTTGTTTGCTTGACCGCTAACAACGCAAACAAATACTGTGTCAGATTGCGAGGGTAACGTTTTGTTGGCCGATGTTTGTTCAACCCTGGAGTTGGCTTGTTTACCGTATTCGTTGATAGTTTGAATGTGGAATAAAGTTATAATTGCATCACCGTACCAATGCTGATACAACGCGACAAACAAGTTTTATTATGCTCAGCATTAAGAAAATCTTTAAAAATACATAAAGTTTTTGAGTGTGACTCTTTTCGTGAAATTTGAAAAAATATATCATTTTTCTAATTGATGAATGGAATTGACAAAAAGTAGAAATTGTAGTACAAGGGATAAGGTTAGAATTTAGACTATAGAATAGGCTGAACCTCAACATCTAAGACAGAAGTGTAAATGAATTTAAGTGAAAATATATAGCATTTTTTTGTAGTTTTATTATTGAAGCACATGAATTTCACATCGCATCGAGGTAACTAGAATCGCGCAGTTCACTGAATTGCGCAAAAAACCTTCCGATCAATTCTTAATCTATCTCATTACCACTCTCCGATTCAAAGATTCCAGCGCTCACGTCGACAATCAATCGGTTCTCCAATTACCGGCGCTCTCACCGGCTGTCACCGCTGCGCATTCCGGTACTGGTTTATTTGGATACTCGCTTTATTTATTTATTTGCGACCTTTATTTATCTACTTGCGGTTAAAAATGCAGCCGCCATTAGGTACGTATAGGCTTATTAAGGAATAGTTTCCTTACTAGATACGGCAAAGTTCCATTTCAAAGTAGATATCTACCTGCAAAAAAATTAAAAATATGATACGTAAATAAAATTTAATTGCCCAAGTGTGGTAACTTTTTATCTGGGTCGTTTAGTTTAATGATACGCTTCGTGAGAAAAATGTTTGTAGTGTAAACAAGATATTTTAATCATTTTAAAAAGTTTAAATCTACACGCCCCGTCTGCAGCCTATTTAAACCGTTTTACATGTTCCTTGCATTAAAGTACTCCTGGGCTGGTCAAAGTTTATGGAAGTTTTTTTCAAATGAGATCACTTCCGCATGCTGTGAATGTGTATAATTATTTCGTGATAGCTGTGTTTTAAAGTAAACGGTCCCACGGTTTCTAAATTGGATTACAAACAAATGTGAGTGACTGTAGGTTGATGAATATTCAAAGCTTGAGTCTGGAACCGTCCCATATAGGTTATGCTATTATTGTACTTGTTGCGAAATTGTATATTTTGCAAAATAACTTAAAATTCAGGCAAATTTCAATTTAAAATAAACTTTCTTCGCATTCGGATCCCGAAAAAGTAAGTAACGCAGACGTCATGTGCAAAACACATTACGAAACCCGTCGTAATTAAATGGACGGCGAAATTTAGCTAAACAGAGCATAAAAGTAAAAGCTCGGCCGACAATAAACGCGAGGGTGTGGAAAAGAGGGGAACGTTTTGAAAGAAAAGGTTAGAGATACGCAAGATTCGGCGAAATATCTCGCGCCTGGACGGGTGGCCACGAAATCGTCACAGTTTGAAATGGTACTTACCGCGTCTACCACATTGTAGTATTGAGTAACTACATGATACAAGATAAATTGGAAGACCCTGGTAAATTTGATGACGTAATAAAGCCAGTAACCTCTAGTTATACAAATGTTAACGTTTATCTTACACTGAAGTACAGGAAGAAAGATACTCCAATTAGCTCAAAACAAACATTCTGGTAGCGTTTCCTGAATTTTGGGATAAATGATCATTGTGCTGTCTATAAACATTTTTACTGTAACTTTTGCTGCATCTTATTGATAGTTCATCGTTTAATATTAAGGTATTTACTAAAGTTAATGACCATGACCATGATATCAGATCAAGATCTTAACATTTTTTTTATTTTACGATACGTTCTTGTATATTTACGTGCACGTAACATCACTCTTGTAATTTCCGAAGAGGTGGACATAGGAGTGTAGTACAACCCCACGTTTCACTAATTACGATTACGTCTCACTATGGAATAGGTGGTGAGTCCATCAGCATACACCGATCACATATTCAGACTTCGGAGTATGAATATGTATTTTCTATTCTTCTATACGTAAATAAAAAAAATTCTAATAGTGCACCATCAGAGATTTAACCTCTCCAGTAGTTTCGGTTGCAACCAATAAGATCAACAAGGCAGTTGCTAAATTCTTGCAAAATCGAATTAACTTTGACAGTTTTTCGTGGCCCTGTGAGTAAGCGTGATTATGGCTGCCGCCGGAAGTGGCGTCAGGCGCCGCGGCGCGTGCGTTACAAATCACTACTTTACAACTTCCGGAATGCTCAGTTCGTCTCCAACAATGGGATGAAATGGACGTGCAAAAAATAATAAAATGACTAATAATTTTTGGTCACGCGTCGATGGCGACGGGTAATAGTCGTGTGATGATATTATGGAAAATAATAATTTGTCTCTTCTCCCCTAACGCAGTGGATGGGGCTAGGGAATATCCCTTAATAGTTTTGCTTTACATTTTTTATTATTCAATAAATCACATGAATTTGATTTACCTACTATATTTTGTCATAAGTTTATAACAAGCTTTGCAAACTTAAACCGATATGGGTTTGTTATTGACATTTCGGCGTTTCAATCAATTAATTCCATATCTATACTTAATATTATAAATTTGACAGTAGCTCTGTCTGTCTGCCTGTCTGTTACACTTTCACGCTTAAACCACTGCACCGATTTTGATTAAATTTGGCATAAACATAGATAAGACGTTCAGAAAGGACATAGGCTACTGTTTACCGCGGAAAAATGTCTCATTCCTACGGCAAACAAAGTTAATCGGAAGAAAGCGTAGCGTACACGAAAATTTCGTGTACTACTACGATTGTTGAAGGTAACCGAATGTATATGTATATAATAATATATACCGAATATAGTATATAAAATGTATTAATAACTCAAATCAGTTTTTGAATCTGAGTATCCTTCTAAAAACTGAGCCTTTCTATGCAAGCACTTGATGTAACATATTAAACTGCTGCCCAATGAAACTATCTGACGCGGACGAAGTCGTAGGTAAAAGCTGGTGTTGTTATAAATATAATAGGTACCTACATTTACTCAACTTTAAGTACCTACTGAAAGTAGCGTAGGTATCAGGTAGAAAGGAATACGTTATTCTGGAAATTAAAGTAACTCATTAAAATATACGCGATACTGATGACGTTACAGGAAGAGAATGAATTTGTAAGTTCACTTTTAATCAAATTTGAAACCAGCGTGTGTAATTATTCCGGACTGTTAATCGACAAAAACATACGAAAACATCATAAAACATTTTATTGAGCTTTTAGTTTTTAATCTTAATGAGAATTCGGGTAGTATCTTTACATTTGAAGTATTCCTAATTGATCAATTTGGTTTTCGAATCGATTTTGCGTGTACGGGAGATAATACGTTATACATTTCCATTAAGGGCGTTATAAACTTTATTGGTAGTTCCAGATCATAAAAGACCACATCATAATAACCCAAATCAAATTTGACCCACACTCAAACGGCCAAAGAGTGATAAATTTTAAACGTATTAAATCAAATCTCTTGACGTCGCATCAAATAACTTTAGATCCCTATATTTAGTTCGTATCACCCTATTCATATCTCAGTGTTCTTTATTCTCAGAGAAAGAGAAGGTCACATTAAACTGGTTGCATTTACCCTTATTTTGTGAGTCACGTGGCTCACCACCCTTTCTCAATTTTTAGGTGACATAGTGTTATAAATATTTGTACGATTCGTAATGAATTTATTTTTAATTTGTGTTTATTGCGTTTGCTATCATGTCCGTCGCTCACTGACTTTTTTATATACTATAATAAGAGATTGTCATCTATTAGTCTCTCTAACTGAAGGATTGAATCCGAAACGAGGTGATTCGACAGAAAGCGAAGGTTATCGACATAATCCAATTGATTAGGAAGCTGAAGTGGCAGTGGGCTGGTCACAATGTCGCAGGACTGATAACCGCAGGAGTAGATATGTTCTGGAGCGGAGACCACGCTTTGGCGAACGTAGAGTAGGACACCTTTAGGCTAAGCGGAGAGACGATGTACGCAAAATATCAGCGGTTGAATGCAAAGAGCTGAAGATCGAGCTCAGTTTCGTGGTATTGGAGAGGCCTGTCTGTGCAAGTCCGGTATAGCGAGATGCTCCACGGGCTGGTAACATTGTCTTTGACTACTAAAACAAAGCTTGAATCACTTTATATCCTTACTGTATTATTTCAGGTCATACCGTATGTAGCAGTTTCCTGAAAAGTCGTGTGCTACTTTCACAAAAATGCCGTTTATAGTTCCATCCATACACGAATACTGAAATATCTGTATACCTAATAGAAGTATGCAGTTCCATATTGTACAACGAGGGGTGGTTTGTATTGTGTGCAGGCCACGCAACATGACCAGGCCATTAGGTTAAAGTACCGTTTGCGAAGAAATTAACAAGATGATTAACTCGCAAAATATATTAAGAAATATTTTTGAGATCAAGAAATTCAATTCAAAATGAAATATAGTGCCTAATAAATGATTACTAACGAACTTTATGGTCGATATAGACGTAAAGTATTGTCACTTGCACCATGTTCTGTGCTATAGTAGTACCTAGTTAGACGGGTATTGAATAAAATATACGAATTTTCTTCTTTAGATAATACTACACCAAGACTCAGAACAAATAATCATGCTTATCACAAATATTCCTCTGGATTGGAAACATACCCACAGCCTCCTGCTCAAAAGTATGATTCCTTAACCGAAAACTCAACAGGCCTGTAATCACCATAACAGTATTTACGATTACGATTAAAGGCAAATGACTCAAAGTGTAGTCATATTAAAGCGATATGCTTTATTTCCTACCAGTACCCACCTAAATCACAATGGCTGATTTTCACCAACATTCGTTCAAACGGAGGTCGGCCAAGATGCAGTATGTGAAACGTTCGCGTGATGTCTGTTGCCCTTGTGCCGGGGGAGTGTGGTGGGCAACATGGAACCCTTGCCTCTACACTTAGGTGATTGGATTTTATGAAATTGTGTATTGAACAACGTTTGATACTGTTATAGGAGTATTAAATATGGTAGTACCTAAATATGGCACTGGTATAAGCATTAGTATATTGTTACATACATAAATTATTCTAATTTGGACTTATCGGAATACTCGTCATATATACATATATAGCATGTTAAAGATTCTTTGATTTCTAAAGCAGGGATGTTAAGGAGATCCGTAACCGTAACCGAAACTATCGGATATCCGATTTAAAAATATATCCGTAACCGTAACC
>DWEJ01001449.1:0-13021 GCA_018245835.1 Mysoria sejanus stolli | reverse complement strand
GCACTTGGCCAGCGTGGCAGACTATGGCCTTAACCCTCTCATTCTGAGAGGAGACCCATGTTCCAACAGTGGAACGACAGAAGGGTCGATACGGATACGGATATGGGTATGTCAAGCAATACAAGGAAATACTGCATAATTATTTTGTGTTGGATTACTTCTTATTGGATTTTTGCACTTTTAGTAAGAATATTTTTAATAATAATAATTAAATTATTTTGTATTATGTTTAAATACTTTACTGTTAAACAATATACCCGAATATAAATAATAATAATAATAAGCTCGGATTCTTCAAGGATACAGACATTGGCACTAAAATTCGCTCGGCCAACCTCATGAGTAACCTGACGTTAATATAATAAGAAAATCATAATATATCCGAATCCATTATAAATCGGGATTATTTTAAAGCAGCTCTCACAAGTTTGCATTGAAATTTAACAACAAATATTCGCCTTATAAGCGCATTCATATGTATAGACACAAAAAACATGATGAAGACAGAACAAAAACGAGATGAATTATTAATTTATTTTAAGTGTATCAAAGTCCACACGTAATAAGAAATGTAAATTTATAATTACAAACCTTCTTATGTACGTTACATTAGTTTTTTTTACTTCTTCCCGGATGTTCGCTGAATAACACATCTCATACAGACCAAACATCGTCCAAGACCATTCTTCTTAACGAAAGCTAAAAGTATTTAGTTTTTTATCCCGCTAGGCGTTTTGTAGATATAAGCAAAACACACAAAATTCCCAGTTGTGGGCGGGTACAATTTCCACGGCCCACGTTTTTCAGATGTTGCTAAAACCGTTCGCGGTTGAGCAGCTTAAATACGTTTCGGTTAAACGTTCGTTATAAATGGTATTTACCGGTAATGCCAACTATGTACTATGATATTCAACAATGACCGTTACTAATGTGTAATAAATTGAAGAAACTGGCCCCGACATCAGTCATACAAACGTAATACACAACTCTACAAATAATAATTACAAAATGGCGTCCTCGCATCTGGCAAACGTACAAGCAGAAATGTTCCGCATTTTTTTAAATATTCACACTTTTTGATTCTTTTGGTCTTTACTGGTAAAAGATCAGGGAACTTTATTAACACAAGATGAATAAGTTTTATGTAATTTTCTATTCTTGGATAAAAGTCTCAAGGGAATTTTCAAGGTACAGAATCGTGGGGAATCCTCCATTCCAGCAAGGGGAACGGTGTCATGAGTCAATTGTATGTAGTACGAAGATGGCGTATCCTCCGGGAATTGTAAAGCGTACTTGGAACGTTCCCAGGATATAATTTAAACTGTTCTAATATTTATTTTTTACCAATTCTGACTTTGCCTTCCGTAATGTTTACAGTAAAACAATAATAATATAAGATTAGTTTTATGCAAAATAAATATAGAAGTTTCGCCCGTTAATGTTTCAAGTGCATTGACATCACTCATGTTTTAACACCAGTTATATAATGTTTGCCGGGTAGCGAAACTAACGTGACGGTTTACTCAGTATCTTTTATGTCATTGTTAAGAAGATCCGCGAATGAGATACATATAAAAGTAATAAACGGATGCTGTAAAACGAAGATGGTAAAGAATTCATTTAACATAATTATTTGTCCGTATCCTCTGCGACGTTACTAGGATTGTTAGAGTTCCTGAAAAAGGTTCAGCGCAAGTCTAAAACTAGTCGTGTTGTCCCGAAAAAACATCCGTGAATTAAGCTGGTACTCGCATAATATATCTCATATAATCTTGTCACACTGGAGAATTCATCTTATATCACAAATTATGTTGTAAAACTAAAATATATAACTTTAAACTGGGTCACAGGTAAGTGTCATAGAAAAGTGTTGATAAATCTCAACTTATGAAAACAGTAGTTCCATTTTCAAAAAACAGTTCATTCTACATTAAAATTTTTTCTAAATTCAAATTTTATATCTGCATTTCGTCTTGTTATCGAGCGAGTTCATAATTTTAGGAGTGTATCAAAATCAAAATTTGGCCCTGCTATAACGCTATCCATAAAAATATATACCTTAAGGGTCTTATCTGAATGGCCAACATCGAAGACTAAATACGTATTGCTCAAGTAAATATACGTAAATACCTTCCTGTTTCTGCTCATTTACCGTTCTAAATGGAAATCGATGTGTCAATAATTGCATTACGAGACATGTACTTAGGCAAATCGGCGTGTGGTCTTACCATACTCTGAACGAAAGAGCAGTTGCCCGTTCGAAACCTAACATGGCCCATCCAGTGCCGCTTAAACAGGTAATGCAATGGGAAATATGCGGCACATGCAGGAAATTAATTCTACTCGCAATAAAAAAAAACTGAATAGGATCACCGCATTCTATTATGGGACGTAAACGTAACTGGTGAAACGTGGGAGTTTACTATATTCGTTTGCTGATTACTTTAAGAGTACAGGTGTGAAGTTACGAAGTTACGTCTCACTAACAGATATTCAAACGCTTCTCTCACTTGGTGACAGGTCGTCGCAACATTCAAAATTCGAATGCCACAGATACAGAACATTATTTGTATACGAAATGTGTCTTGAGTATTGTATTGGTACGTTATTTTACTAAGTTTATAATAAAATTCAAGGCAACTACTTACATGGAAACGTAAGTATTCATGTATAAAACTTCGAAATACAGTTTTATTATAGGTATATACGGATAATATTATATTATATCTTATACATATTATATCTTATATTATATCTTAGTTACTTGTTTATATTATATCTTAGTTTACTTGAGTATTATCTATCGTATCCTACTCTTAGTAGAAACGCATATAATTCGTACTAAGAATAGAGTAGCTTACGACTTTTCCTATAATCGAGCAATTGACAGCCGTGTGACAGGTAGATGGAAGACGTCACGCTGATGTGAGGGAAAGTTAAGTTATGTCGAGGTTCAGACCATACGCGGTGCGACTGCCGCCTACTCGGAATTTGAAAAAAATCTACCTTAAAACAGATGGAAGATGCGGAAAAAATTTTTTTTTCCATCATCGTAGTAAACTGGACAATAAATAGCTCAGTTATTTCTATATTCTGATACGTAGGTTAATATAACCTCATGATGACTAAATAAAGAGATGGTTCCATTTACATTGGGTGTACGAATGATTCGGATTGAGAAAACGCACAGAACTTAATCGACACAATTACCAATGACATTAACCAGATTATTACCACCGAAATATCAATTTTTCATAGTCTACGAAATACTTATTTCATTACATCGTAATACATTTTACTGCCTCGTCGATCGTGTGTTGTTGCAAGTGCGACTGCCGATCGGGAGGTCCCGGGTTCGATTTCAGAGTCGAACACTACAAAAATTTTCTATTTAGAAATTTTCTACTGGAATATCTAAATTGGAATTCTAGTAGTGGTTCGGAGTCTGGATATGTGCCTGATGGCAATAGGCTCACCACCTATTCTATAGTGGGACATAAACGTAACCGGTGAAACGTGTGAGTGTTCTGCATTCCTCTGTCTACCTGTTCGGGGATTACAAGCGTGAAGTTACATAATACATTTTAAACACTAATATGTAATATATGTGTGTGACTGCCTCGCTGGCCGAGTGCTTTCAAGCGTGACTGCCCGATCAACTGGTCCTGGGTTCAAATACCGGGTCGGGCACGATAACATTTTTAAATTTAGATTTTGGAGTAGTGACCCGGAGTCTGGATATGTACCCAGTGTATGACAAGCTCACTATGTATTCCATAATGGGGACGTAAACGTAACTGGTGTAACGTGGGAGTGTTCTACATTCCTCTAACTACCTCTTTAGGTATTACAGACGTGATATTACGTTTAACGTTTAATATGTAACTATGAAACAATTTAAGTTTAAAATGCAAGTCACGTGCAGAGCTGTTTAAACCGGTTCGTACCAGTTCAAACCAGTTAATATTATGATCGGAGAAGGCAGATTAGTTCAAATGTACTTGTACTATAATTATTTGCCATAATATATTTATTTACAGCTACTTTAATATCACCTCAAACTATGTAAATGACAACCATGAAAGTGGTTGAACTACGATGCTGGTAAATAGGGTGTTGTATGGAACATGTTCCCATGAGAGAGTGGACATTCTGACCTTTGTTTCTATCGTTAAGACTTTCCCATGACATAGAAAGTAAATGCATATATTATTAAAAATATCCATCTCGTATTATCACCAAGCCTATAATAGTTCGGCCTATAAACTAATCATCCTCATCAGCCTATTGCAGTCCACTGTTGGTCATAGGTCTACCTTGAGGGTTTATGCCCATTAACTGGGCATGTGAGTTGGGGATCGTAAAGTATCCTTCACATTATCTACGCATAGGTAGCCAGGTCATTTAGTTGTGGCTAAACAGACCGCGCCCTAGTGATCTGCCAGCGCCAGCGGGCGTGAAGAATATATTCTAACTCTGCCGCGACATAGAAACATATTAAGCTATGTAATCTATGAACAAAAAATCAAGCGCATCTAATAATTTTATCATAATAAAACTCGGCAGATTTGTACAGTTCAGACGTCGATCCAATCTATCCACAGAACTACGACCTATACACCAATATGAGCAATTAAAGGCCTGTCACAAATTATAAAAACGTCGATGGGAATCCGAATGTGTTGTGACACGGCTTTACGCAAATGTAATCGGCGCAACTGACTAGCGGTTACATCAAGAGTTACGGTAACACTTGGATGTTAACATCGACGTTGAGATTACTCAGAATTAGGTTATGGCGGAATGTAATGGTTATACATTTGGTATTATAAAAAAAAAGCAATTATTATATTGGAATTTAGATTGAAATTTCTACCTCCAATACTAGTTATTCTGAGTTCAAGTACTCAGGCGATGAGCCCATTGCTACACACCGAGTACAAATACTCCGAGGCATTACTAGAAACTTCTATTAGAAAATCTAAGTAAAAAATATCAAATACCCGACCAGGGATTAAAGCCCAAAATTTTGAATAATATTGCCATATAGTTTCATCACACCTCAAAAACGCCAAGCCAAATAAATCACACGAAATTATACCATCACGTAATAAAAAGTGATTCTACGAGCACACCGAAGTGAATTATCTATAGTACAAGCCATAACCAGCCAAGAAAACAGCATTCCATCTGGCACATTGATTACATTACATTTTGTAAGTCGAACACTGGGTTAAGTTCACTCCGCGTAAGGGTGGGCGTTTACGTCGTAACGCGCGTTATGTAAGATACATTCACAAATTATTGATAACTTTATGATTGATTACAGTTGTAATTCTTACACCCGGTTCTGCTTGCAGCTCGCGATTTTCAATTATAGGAAACTTGCAGTATACTTAACTATAATGGTACGCTGGCAATGATGTAAGATCTATCTTAGGGTTTCAAACTATCTTCAAACCAAGATATATCTGATATTAGTTTGATCTACATAAAAGTTTTTGCAAATTAAACGGTAATTGGAAGAGCATTTGATATTGAATAGAATAAGAAACGAGGCTTAAGGCATAAATATTGTAGAAAATATACATAGTAGCGTATAGAGAATTATTTAAGTACTTTCATAGATAACTTAAGAAATGACGCCCATAGGGGGAAGCATATATCTAGCTTTGATGAAAGACTCGTAATGATAATTTTGTCGACAAACATTATTCTGCTTCGCTACTAATTTAATGACCTCTTCTTGTCGATAACATGACATAAAACATTCAAAACATTGCCAAGTGCCGTTTTTCATATTCCAAACTTCTGCAATTTTTATCGATGACACATCTACTAGTGAGTAACCTGTGAGTTTTTCCCCGAAAGCCTTTGGCACGATCTTTTTCCTCCTCACGTTAACACCTTCATTGAATACGTAATTTCATTGTTTTTTGGAAACATAACTGTCAATTCGCGCTTGGACAGATCGATTGATTATGGCCTTGACCCATCTCAATCTAAGTTTGCCATGTCTAACAGTGGACTTGTATAAAGATTTATGACGAAATTCAGAAAGTTTACTCTCTGACCGACCCAGTAAAGACCTATTCTTGAATATCGATCTGTTCTAGCATGTCTAGAGTATATGAAATTTTACTCACTTGATCGTTGGACATTTCATATCAGTAACATTGAATTCATTAAAAAAACTATGTACAAAATTGAAGGAGTAATATGATATAATAGATTTACCTCTCATCCTGAGCGTACAACCCTGTCTAGCAGACGAAAGATAATAGGGTCGATGAAGGTGACCGCGACCCAACGCAACCCATTTCGATTCCATTGAAAGAAGAATACAAATAATGGTCTACATACTAAAATGTAAGTCACTAGGCTATAATTGACTAGAATAGAATTTAGCCGGCTAACACATGAATATACAATGAGTATGAGTATGGTTACAAATAAAGGTATTATGTTATAATCAGTATTTAAAATTCTACGTGCGGCTACTCATGACCTCTCAAGGTAGCGACTCGGTACATTGGGCAGATGGCCCACTTGGAACCAAACCTTGTTCTGACGTGTTAAGTGCGAATGGGAGCAAATCGCGAATAGTTGTAGTAATTTGTACTCGAATACCAATGAAGCCGAGGCGTGTTTAACTTTTACGACCTTGTTGAGGAATATTATATGCGTACCTTCGAATATGGAAACATGTAAGACAGGCTTATTGGTTTTATTTTTAATTTTTTAAATCTATTATTTTTTTCCTTTTTAAATATGGAATGTACATGATGGGTGCCCTTGAATTTGCAGTTCTGTCGATACTGGCCATTTATAAGTGGAATATACATACATATATTCTCTCTGAAAAAGTGTTTATTCAAAATTTGAATGGTTTTGATAGTTTATTAATCCATAATAATAATAATAATAATTTTAGATGTGATAAATAGTAACTAATAAATCTTTCAAAATAGAGCCACAAACCATGCATTGTATACTGAAGTAAAGGTAACGTGACCGTGTACTAACATGATTTATACTAATAAATTTAATAATGAACAAAACCCAAAGTTGTATGAAGAATTGTATGAAATCAAAAATAATTCTATTAGAAGCGTAGTTACAATGGCAAAGTTTCATTTTTAATTTGTTACTATACGTGTTTAAAAAACGTAATATCCCCCCGTAATCCTCGAAGACGTAGGCAGAACAGTGTTTACCAGTTTACCAGTTACGTTTATGTTCGATTATAGATGAGGTGATCAGTGTGCTGCCATGCTCCGGGCACATATCCTATCTCCGAAATAATTTCTAGAAACAACAAATTCGATTAAAGATCGAGAAAGCAATTACATATACCAAATCGGTATAATTACTTTATACTTTCGAATTTAAGCACTAATAACCCAAACTTGTTGTCCGAATGAATTCCGCAATTCTTTATTATTTTCAGCGACAAATATTTAAACATTTTGATCATAAAATAAAGTACATACATATTTGAAAAATACCTTTGACGTCAATGGACACAAAAATAAAAAAAATAAAATCACGTTATGGAGGTTAATCTTATAATAATAATATTATTTCCAATTCTCTGCTACGACCTCGGTATTATTATTGTCGTTTGTACGGTGTAGTGGGAAGTACCTCGAATAGGTCGAACATAAGAGTAAACACGAGTTATTAAGCTGGTGAACTTTTTCTTCTGATTAATATTATTATTTCCTAGCCAAGTTTGTATGCTGAAACAACATCTCTTCAATTATAATTTCCTCCGTAGCAGCTACTGAAAACTGACTTCGGTAGTCAGACGTTCGACGTTCCAACTTCAAAATATATATTTCAGCACACGTTACAAATACAAGCTACTAATGATTATAAAATCATAAAGATAGGAGCTCCATCTCATCTGCATCCAGTAAATTATTACTTCCATGGTCAGCTTTATACATCCCATAAAATTACGTTTCCGAAAGAAAAAGGCGAAAGATTATAAGTAAAATTTTCGGCATTTTGTAATCATATTGAAAAAGTAAAGGTGTATGAGATCAGGGTAATGGCAGTATACTGATATTATAGATCATACATTAATATGCATGAATTTAAATCTCTTCAAGCTTCACATTTATGACTGTCAGGTTCTCCTCTTACTTTGTGTACCTAAAAAAACGATGTGGCCATATTTTGTTCCACATTCTAACTGATCTTAAAGAAGTATTTTGAAATGGTATTTTTTTCTACCACGGGTTTTAAGAAATATCCAGCCTGTCTTCAAGTATCGTGTGAACTCAGTTTAATATATAAAAAGGCCAATATATGTCGTTGAAATGAAATATTTATAAAAATAAAGAAATAATAAGCATACATCAGTGAAATGAGACAGTGATATAAAATGTGGGGATATCTCGTAGTGTTGTTTATCGGGTTTTGGCTCGGAGTTGCCATATTCCTTTACATTTCCTGCTACTGGCTGGAGGAGATCTTAGGTAAGTTTTTTTCTGTTTTTTATTTATCGAAAACTTTGTGGTCAACCAAAATACAGATATACCGTTCACAATCAAAATTATAATTTATTTAATCGTCATTAAATTATAAACAAAGAATAAAACTATTTTTTTTTCCTAAACATTTTAACGGTAAAACAAATTTGGTGAATTAAATAACACCATGTTTTTAAATGTAATTCCTTGTGTCTCTTTTAAATGCCATTATTGCTTTCTCAGTGAACATTCATAGCTACTCTGTTCGCTCCAATTATTGGAGCTATAAGTTAACCTTGCGCGCCATTTTTTCGCGCTCATTAATCATTTAAGAATGTTCGCGACTGTGATATAATTAGCTCATAAAGACTACATGAATATTTATGTTTATGAAATGAAATACACGAGAATTGATTTGTCTTGCGTAAACCAAAGTTTAATCATTTTTAGCACCACAAGTCTCATTTGCTCCACTTTTTTGACCGTTATTTGAGACAAATCAGCCTAATCATATCCAATCATGGACAAATTCAATAATGCAATATTTTCTTTTCATTGTTTATATAACTGCATTATTAACCCAAAATATAAATTTAGGTACAAGAAACAGCTGTTTTCTGTATAACTGAAATTATATTTTACAGAACGAAGCTCTTTCTGTGTATTTATTTCTATTATTGCTTATGGTATTTGAAAATTTGAAGTAAATTCGCGTCAATTTCCTATGATTTTTATAAATTTTTTTTCTGAAGATTTATTCCTTTTAGGTTGTTAATACATAAATTTCTTATCATTTATATGATATTAAATCATAATTGTATACGTAAATACATTGCCAATACCATGTCCTATTATTAAAAAAAACATACATAATTAGCAAAATTGCCATGTAATCAGGAAACTAAAAGCGGTCAAGAAAGTAGATTTCAGTTACTGACCTATTTTGTAGTTTGGGTGAAGACATGAAATATACCCTCTATCATACCTATTACTCTTAATTCTCGATATAAAGATCAGCAATAAATATTTCCCGTATACTATGACTATGACGTCATTAACCGAGTTGACGTATATTGTAATGACGTCATGTAACGTAACGTTGGACTTAACCTCAGGTAAACTGTGTCTATTTACATGACATACATATAAATAAATCTACACAAGCATACGACGCAAATATAAAAAATCTATTTTCCATCGTGATCATTATCTAACTATAATTACAATCCACAGCAGAACCCATGTAATAAATAATAGCTCAATAAATTCTGTTTAAATAGACAACAATTGATTAAGGAACAGTAGGCAGTTTTAACGTTTAACACAATAACAACGTTTGGCGTGACTTATCGGCCTCCACATCGCGGGAATGACGCGTTCGGATACTCTGCACGTCGTTCACATAAAACCTTCATATTTTATGCATTTTTATTGGCTTCTTGAATCTTTATCGTCATTAACTCCACGCGTTTCAGTACTCTGTAACATTGTACTGATGAAATTTTATGTTTTATTCCCTTTTTATATCTCTCTTGAATACGTTTCATCGTTATCATCGACTCTTCTATCATTTCATTCCTGGAAATGAGTCTCAGTATACATTTATTAGACATCATTTTATAATATCTCCTGTATATTTGGGTAGCAACTTTTTATTAAATTAATTCAATTCTGAACTCACCGCCAATAAATAGTTGTCGGTAGCGTCTACAGACTTCAATAAAATTTAATTATCACCGTAAACAGGACTTCTCACCAAGTATGATACGTAACAGTATGTACTATTTTTGATAGGTAGTAAGTGATAAGCCAAAATCATAACATTAACATTTAAACATTTTTTTGTGTTTTCGGGCTCATATAACCTAAAACTTCAGAGCCGGGATGCATACGTTTTTCCTTGGCATGGCATTGCTCGCTCGTTTTTAGGACGCATTTGTGGATCACGGGCTAGCGCTAGCCTATCATATAACAAAAAAAAAGTTGCAGCGTATGTACATATTATATATACAGCGTATATACATATTATTGTAACAACATACATATCGTTTGAAAACTGGTTAATTTTACGCGATTTCGTATTCAGTTTAAGGCTCTCACACACCATATTTCACGCTTAACATTATGATGTTATCTATGTTAATGTGGCAGCAACTTTGTATTTCCTCAACGCAAGAGATTCAATTATTCAAATTCCCCATCTGTAATAGTTCCATTATTTCTTCTGCAATTATTTTTATTCTGAGGCAACGAATAGGGAGTACCAACGATAAGGTAACGGTTAAATATTGTATCACTTTGTTAACTCAGTTATCTGCCTCGTTGGTCGTGTTGGTTGCAAGCGCGACTGCCGATTGAGAGGTCGTAGGTTCAAATCCCGCTTTTCTAGTAGTGTCTCTTATTCGCGATATGTGCCCGTTGTATAACAATAGACTCACCATCTATTCTACAGTGGGACGTTAACGTAACTGGTGAAACGTGGGTGTATTCTACATTCGTCTGCATGTCTCTTTGGTGATTGCAGGCGGAATGTTACATATTCATTTATATGTGACTTAAATAATAAATGCGACTGAAGCAATTACTTAAAACCAAATTTGTCTTGATTTTCGCATATGTATTAAAAAATTTAAATAACACTTCAATTTATCCGTCTACAATTATTTTTATTGTGACGCATTTGTACCAAGAATAATGTAACAGTTATATAACTCTGATTACTTAGTTATAATAATATGTAAATATTAAACACGTTTCATATTATTACTCTAAACCTAAATAATATTTATCTTAGCTTATATATAAATCTTAAAATTGTATAACTAAGTTAACGTGAAACTAAATATAATCACGAGATCAGCATTTTATAACCACATCTCAAGCGTACGTATACGTGAACTTGTCATTGTTCATATGTGCGTGAGGCGAGGTTGTGTGAATATAATCGTATTGTATATGTGTGTAATTTGTAAACGTAATATAGAGAATGACTGATTTCCTGAAAAAACTAAGGGTTTATAGCTTCTTAGCGACTCTATTGAAAGTGTCATAAATATGATTGTTATTTATGACCTTTGAGGTTGTGACCTTTGACGAGGTTAAGTCTAAATGTGGAATATTAAAGGGAGAGCTGGACATAGGCCTCCAGGCATCAGGCCTTCTTTGGGATTGCAAACTGGTGTCCTGGTCATTGCTCGTAGGCGGCCAATTCATGTAGCCATACCTTACAAGACGCGTCATACCGCGACCAGCCAGCGCCAGGTTTAGTCTTCTTTTATGACTCTCTGGTGTTCCAGCATTGAGTCCATTCTTTCTCCGCCCTAATACCGCCAAAAGGTTGATTATAATGATTACATAATATGTTACATATTAAATTATGTAACAAGACGTTCCGTGACACAGACAAATATAGAACATGATATGAGAACATAATTGAATTAACTTTTTAATAATTTAAGCACACTAAGCATTATGTGTGTAGGTTAACAAATTCTTAAATATTCCACCATTTTCAAACTGAAAAAGAAATTACGGTCAAACCCAAGTTTTATGGTTTAAACCAGACCCAAAATTTTATTTGGATTCAACAAATGGCAAACACAGTTCTTGTAAATCTTCAATTATTTAAATAATTAAAGCATTCCAAGTGATGTTTCATATTTTCGGAATGTCATTGTATAGAGGTTGTATTTGCATCACAATAGACGTAAAATATGTATGTATTAAATGTATATTCTCTCCATTTATCAAGCAATTATCTAAGTGGCAATGAATTCTGAAACGATTATTATTAAAAGAATTTCATGAATAATTTAACTCTTTTGCGTTGATTGTCTTCTTTAAAACTAATTGACTAACATCAAATTGACTAAAGAATGTTTCGATTTAACTGTAAGAAGGATGGAGGAGATTAGTCATTGCTGATAAATGAATTGACTGACACGTTGTATACTCACGGCCATGATATTTCATTTTAGTCATCATGCATTGTTTGATCAAATGTTGATATAAATTATTAAAATAAAGAAACACTTACTTTTGTGTAAAGGTTTTTATCTTAGGATAAAAAAAATAACATCACGCCTGTAATCCCCGAAGAGGTAGGCAGAGGAATACAGAACATTCCCACGTTTCATCAGTTACGTTTACGTCCCACTGTGGAATAGGTGGTGAGCTTATTGCCATGCATCGGGCACATATCCAGACTCCGAACTACTACCACAATTCTTATTTTAGATTTTCTAGTAGAAAGTTTTCTAATTAGAAAATTTTGTAGCGTTCGACCCGAGACCTCCCGATCGGCAGTCGCACTTTGCAACCAACACGACCAACGAGGCAGTCAAATAATATAATATAATAAATGTTGAATTTGATAAGTTTGAACCGACAAGTACATACATAAATACAAGGAAAGGTGAACATTCCGAGCGCGGCACGAATACAGCGACCGGACGCACGTGGGCGAGCGATCGTTTTTCTCATTTGCGTACGATTTTATATCACCGTACTCACTTCTAGGTACATTGAATGTTTAATTTTAT
>DWEJ01001448.1:0-13021 GCA_018245835.1 Mysoria sejanus stolli | reverse complement strand
ATTGATAAAACACTAAAGTGTTTTATCAATTTTAATTTGTCAAAATAAGACCGTTTATACTATAAGACCGTTATAAATGGTCTTATAGTGCGGGTATTCATATATAGTGGATGTTTTCCTAAACTTTTCCACATTTAAAGCACTACAACGCCTACTATTTTTACTAACATCAACACCTTAAATAAATAAAATAATTAATGGTATCATTCCATGAACACTGTGAGTCTAATGTTAAGTAACTCCTTCAGTTAGGATTAAATTCAAGATGCACTTGTTGAAATCCACTCACATCCGCAATTTAAAGGCTTAAAGTTGATTAATCTTACAAAAACTATTTATAAAAATCAAAGGTTTTAACTGTATTATTGGATCCATTAATATTAAAACCAAAAGTCTTGATATTGAATTACGATTACTTTTTCAAATTCTTATGCTTTGGAAGTAATGAGCCTTAAGTGACCCGAGCCGACCTAGTGCCCTGCGCATCGCTTCGTCCTGATTGGAATTTATCGCCCTCCTGCCCTGTAACTCTGAGCGGCCGACTCTTGAACGGCGTCTTGTTCCTTTTGCACGGACTTAGTAAAAGTAACTTGGTGCCTTATTGTCAAACTGCACTGGCGAATGTCAAAGAATTTAACCACACATTTTAATATCGATAAATAACTCGCAAATTGAATACATTGCAAATAAATAAATTATTATCATTGAATGATGTTTTGATTGCAGTCCTTTTATGTCCCACTGCTGGGAACGGATTGAGCTGAGCAAATCGCTTACAATTCGCAATCGCGTCCAGGCTACGAGTACTTTCTTTAATATTTTTATGCAGTAAATATATTGATCGGAGCGGACCGTCGGTAAACCAAAATTTTGATACACCCTGGTAGATATACTAAAAAATGGTATTAGGGTTTAATTATGCAATTCATGTAGTAGTAAAGGCGATAATAATCACTGCAGAGACGATTGACGACTCTTGGGTACTACATCATACACTGTGAAACTTTTTTTCTAGAGATTGCAGATTTACTAGCATTTATTTTCATAGATATATTTAATGTGCCCAGTACAAAACCTTAGTGCAATCTATGATAGACCATTCTCGTCTATCGGTAACATGAGGTCATTCTATGGATTGTCAAATGTTGTCATCAGTTGTAGCCACCCAGTTGTAATTGAAAATTTGATACGTTTTTGAGCATTCCTCTATGAACACTTGTAGAAAAATTTCTACAGCGTATGAAGACTGCACACGCACTTAGCATGGATAACTTTATCCTTAATTCTTCTCATTCTAAGAGGACACCTGTGTTCTACAATAGAACCACAATACAGCTGATATTGATTGTGACGACGTCACATTATTATGAACAGGTCCTAATGAACTTACAAAGTTAGACTTAGTTACAAAATTACTTGCTTTGTTGAAAAGTACCTACTTGAGGAGTTTGCGTGCTATTAATCAAATATTAATATTTAATATATAACGTAATTTTTTATATTTAATACATAACGTAAACGTAACTTAAACGTTATAACACTATTACAAAGTAAGAGAAAACACATAATTAATGTTTTGTTTAAATACATATTTAATTGATTGCTTTATATTAATACTAAAATATCATGTATGAAAAGAGTTATGAATGTGGAGGAGGTACGGCAGGTGTGTAAGGATATTTGGCACTCTGTGCTCTCTGCCTACCCGTGAGTGAGGGGCCCGGCATGCAGATATGTATGTATGTATGTAAAATAACATAACAACTCCTAAAGATTATCCTATCTTTCTAACTATTTACACTTTAAAATTTCCTTCCACTGGCGATGCGGTTTGTTTTAACTTACATGACATTAAACACTAAGAGAATTCTGTGCATACTTCATATTATCATCATCATCATCATCATCAGCCTATCTCAGTCCACTGCTGGACATAGGCCTCCCCCAAAGAGCGCCATATTATCATCGCTTGGATTAATTGATACAAAATAGTATTTGGTATTAACAGCGCATTTTGTTAACAACTATGAACTAAATAAATTTATATTACGACAGCTGTATTTTAAAACAAATTAATCGTACATTAAAACCTTGATCAACAGATATTCGTGCTGGACTCATTGATCATATACAGATCCACCTGCTATGTAATACATAAAACACATTAAAATTCAATCCTACATAAGACCAATAGCACATAATAATCTAAAAGATTATCAACGCACAGGAAACCTTATTGTTTCCGTCTGAACATTTACATACAGCCTTTCATCTGCATCGGAGCACGATCGTTCCGACGTCAAGCCTTGGAGATCGCATCTCACTTTTTGTTTTTATTCTGGCCCCATTGATGCATCGAAACTTTACACCGTGGATAAATAAGACTTCGATGTAGGTCTATTTTGACCGTCAACGTCCGTTCGAAAAGGATATCACTGGGTACTAAAATGTCTATAATACAATAAAGGCACTATGGGAATTTGAGACTTATTTCTACAAAGTTGCAAGATTGATACGTATGCTACCAAATAACGTAGATCTTCAAAGCACTCTAGGGTATACATGGTTATGAGTACTTTCAAAGTTTCTATCCTTATAACGCAGCAAGTTCTCGTTGTTAATTTTTAAAACCATATTTATTTCAAAACCATATTTACTGCAGTCTATAATTATTAATAATTACCACCAAATCCAAGCTGAAAAATTTTAACTTACCTATAGCTGCTTTATGTTCTATCGAAATTTATAAAGTCTCATCATAAAACGTTCGTCAATAATTAATGACTTAAATTATTTTACGTAATATTATAATTTATCCATTTGCTATATCAGATCTCTATGTGAGATTAAACCACATATGGAATATTATTCTAATAAATAACTGCGGTACAGCTATAAAGAATGAATATGTCAACGTGAATTCAAAATTTGGAACCATTCATTACAATACTCGGCAAAAAATCTCAATTATATCATCCCAATATTTTAGTCGGTCAGGCAATGAATCTGGTATTTTCCACACATGACTAGATGTTTCAAAATACATTTTCGCCATGACGATATAACCAATGTGTACAAACCTATATACGTACATACCTACGTAGTGTAAACCTAGACATGTAAACTGAGATATCGATACTTATATTGATTAATGAATTATATTAGTAAAACCAGTTTATAGATTAACTACTTAAAACAATGGGTATTTACTCTTTTTTGAAGTAATACTTTAGTTTTGTACCTAGCATTTATTTTAATATACTAGATATAGAATATGACCGTATAACCATGACCGTATATAATTATCGCTATATAAAACAATTTGCTAAGTAGGATTAATGGGGACAAATGATAGGCTTAAACGTAAGTAATCTGCAACAAAATTTTGGAAACACTAACGCTTTTAAGTCCTCTTTTGCAGGTATAACTAGATCTTTTGCTATTTTACCTAATATAAAGGGTTTGCGTGTTCGTGTATTAGGACCATATTACGAAACTCAAGTTATATCCGAAAAGCTTGCACACATTACCCTTTATTATTTTAGGCATATTATCTTTTATTCTTTAGTACAGACTTCTGAATATTCAATTCCATAAAATCAGAGTTGGTTCTTGTTCTGGTCTTCGATATAATTCCAGGTATTCCTCAATTCTTCTGAACTAATTCTTGTTTAACAGGCTGCGCTTCCTAACTCTCACACGAAACAGCTTATAGAGTAAATTAATTAATAATATACGCATTTAAAATAGATGTCACTAAGTGTAAATCAGGAATGCCTTGAGATATTTTATATTTCACTTCAACTTTAATTGATTGCCTCGTTGGTCATGATGGTTGCAAGCGCGACAGTCGAACGAGAGGTTTTGATTTAAATCTCGGGTCAGGCAATATTAGATTTTCTACATTTAGATTTTCTAGTAGTGGTCGCGAGTCTTGACATGTGCCTGGTATATGGTAATAGTCTCCTTACTTATTTCTTAGCAGCACGTAAATGTAGTTACGTTTAGTAGTTCGTAAAACGTGGGAGTAACTACACTTCACTACCCGTTTTTGGAGATTACAGGCGTGATGTTACGGACATATGTACGGTACATATGTACGGGACAATTTGCACTTTACTATGCCCTCTACCCATTCAAGTTTTGATATACAATTAGGAGGCATACATGCTACGTTGGAATAATAATATACCTAATCTCAACAAAGTAAAATATTATAATTTCACTAATACATTATGTGCACGGTATTGTAAAATTGTTGTTTTATTGGCGAAATTAATTGCGAAAGGTTTGTAAAAGATTATATATACTACTACACGACTATAATACCACATTATTAATACCGTACAATGTATGTGAATCAGCTATTTACTTTTCGTTAGTACATTTGTTTTTAACGCTACCTGTATGTGGATTTAGTGTTATGTAATGTGGGTTAGATTTTAAAAAGTAACTTTGAAAGCTAATACAACAAAATATATGGTAAGTCAAGATATCGATACTGCGAGCCGTCACCTCTAGGCATCGCACTCGCGTGACCTCTGCCCTTGCCCGCGCGCCCCGCTCGCTGCGCCTGCGGCGACCGCGCCCCGCGCTTCGCCAACACCGAGACCCGGACCCGAATCTTTACATTTACTTGGTCTTAAGTTACCTATTTAAAAACCTAAATGCATTCAGCTTATTTCATATCCTATACTTTAACAGCCTCAATGCGATCAACGTTTAGATAAACTGCAAGCATTATCTTGTCGAATCACATCTCTGAACAGGTGTGTAGTAAATATATATTACATTATATACATTTTTTTAAATATTTTGCAGAAAAAGA
Organism: Mysoria sejanus stolli; assembly: GCA_018245835.1. Lineage (NCBI taxonomy): Eukaryota > Metazoa > Arthropoda > Insecta > Lepidoptera > Hesperiidae > Mysarbia > Mysarbia sejanus. The sequence continues at coordinate 8,193 of DWEJ01001448.1, read as the reverse complement.
ATAAAACAATTATCAATATAACAATGTGATTGAATAAGTGTTACTTCTCTATATGATCCATTTTCTATAATATACTTCTTTGGATTTATTTTCGGGTATAGTTTATTATAAATTACAGTACACTATTCATACATATAATCCCAGTTCACCCTTTGTATTTTCTCGCTCATCATTGCAGAGAATGTAAATAAAAAGAAAAGGAACGAAGCACGCGAGCTTCAAAAAACATGTGTTCATCATTAAGACACCTTTGAGAATAGCTGACATTCCTCGCATTATTCTCTGAAAGGCATTCGACCAACAATGCTTATAAAGTCAGCTTGACTCAATTAAATCTTAATTCGTACAAAGCGGTCGATTAATGAAATTAAGTCGGCATTTACTCGAGTTAACCATCAAAAGGGTACAATGGCTTTAAATAGTAACAATCAACTCAAAGGATCCTCCAAATCTCGAATCAACAAAAGACCTAACTAACCCGGCTTGCCTCACAGTGACTATTAAAATTTAATGACATGATTTATTTAGTAAAAAAAATACACACACACACTCGAGAAAAGGGTACGATATTACGATCCATTTTTCATATAACGCAGTTGGTAGCAAATGGTCAAATAAAAAATGTTTAACAGGACCGACACTTTATGAAAAACGTGGTCCGACTGTGAACGGGCTTTGTGATCGGACTGGGAATTTATTCATGCTTACCTGTTGAGCCCCAACCGTGAATAAAATGTAAAGAATATTCCATTTTTCTGGATTCATATTGCGTAAGGTGTATGGCGACACGAAAGATCTCTCTGCTACAATGTTAATAGAATCATACATATGTTTCCTTCATTATAAATGGCTAAACATTATTTAAGAGTACAGACAATTTTTGAGAATTTGCCTGTGCAAATTGAATTTTGTTTTCAGATATACATATTACTAAACATATACTAACTAGGTATATTTTATATATTATGTACCTTGTTTTCTATTAGTATACTTACTCCGTTTATTTACGCCAGCTATTAAAACAAAACCCAGAAATGGCTATTTATGTAATTATACCAAAGATACTTGTGACAATTAGTTGAAACTATTCACAGTCATTTTCGTGCTACGAAGTTTTCATCTAGTGCGGTCATTCGATAGTATCAAACAAATCATCGCCTCGTATTTTAGTATCTAATTTTTTAATCTACTTACTTGTTAATTTCTGTTAAATATTTGCATTTCAAATTTTATTTAAAACCTATCATCACGCTTGTAATCCTTGGAGAAGTAAGCAGAGGAGTATACCTACACATTTTACCAGTTTCCTTATGCTAGATACGTTACGACAGTTACGGGCCACTAACAGAAATTTTAACTAAAAATTGTTAAAGTTAGTTGTGAAAATCCAATACTACCGGACATGGGATTACAGCCCAGGACTTCTCGATCATTAGTCGCGTTTACAAGCACGGAACCAACAAAGCAGGAACAATTTTATTTAAATTTGTCAAGAGATTTGTTAAAATACCTACATTTGGTTACAAAACAAATTAACAGAAAATAATAAACTGACGTGGAGCAATAAAAACTTTGTAGCAATAAACGAGTTATGTTCTGATGTAACTTTCGTGTTGCCCTGCCCGAAGGTATAATATTTGGTCATTTTCTTGGTGGTAGCCGCCTCATTTATAATATTTTATAGAAATCAACAAAACAGCCGAGAACATTAACATGACGCTGCGCTAAGCGTGGTGCTCCGATTTCGTACGGCATTTTTATAGAGAATTTGTTACAAATAGAGTGACCAAGATCTTTTTATAGATCGACATTCAATTTTTGTTAGAATAATTTAATGCGTTTATTGTCTATTGAACGCTATCATATGTAACGAGCTAATTCACATGTATCGAGCCCTAACTAATATTATCTAAACTTGGTTTAGATGACATACAGAAATAATATTAAGGATATTAGAAGTCAGTTACCTACATAAATAGTTGACTACAATATAATTTGTTTAATTTGTTACCGGAATCCGAAGTTTTAATAGATATTAAAAACCACCGGAAGCGTTCCAACAAAATCGTGTTAACTGTTCCTCTATCACTATCTACTGTACAAAGGCCTTAATAACACACTACTGACATTTATCTTCAGCTGTGAGTTTCCAACTCTTACCAATCACTTTAGATATTACTCTATCTTCCTGGTGGGCGCTTTACGTCATGTTAGTCTAGACATGCTCTGCGCTACAGAACACGTCTGCTCCAACGATTATCGATTCTGCCAGGTGTGTCCGGTCTACTGCCATTTCAGCATGCTAATCTTTAGTGCCCTTGATACGGCATAAGTCCAGCTCTGGACCGGAACAGACTGATGATGATGTAATATGAACTTATATAAAACAGGTAGAATTTGAAGACCACTTTGCAATTCCTTTGTAGTAAATACATTATGACTACAAACTTTTGGTAATCGCGTAACTACTGGCTTATTCATTTATATTAAATTTATTGTCACCCTAATGACGTAAAGTTACGATTTTTCGTCGCTCGCTCACAAGCTCGTTTTCAATGTTTGAAGAGGCGTAGAGCCTACTTGTTTTATCCACTTAATCGTACGTGGGTGGATGTTGATTGTTGATAAAAATACTGTTATAAATAGATTCATTATTAAAATACGATTATTGTATTACGAAACTATCAACGGGAATATCGTGTGTTCATTGTTTGGTTGCGCGTTGATGTGATGAATGATATTCCTCAGTTGTTACTTAGTTTTATGAATGGATTCGTTTATATACCCATACAGAATCGTTTATATACGTATATGTTTATAAATATATAATTAATCTAATGGTGGCGACGAAATAAGGGTTTTCGAATCTTAAACTATCTAGAACTATCTACATCTTTAGAAAGTACACTGGGGTAGCGTGGTAGACTGTGACCATAATTTTTATTTTGTAATAAAACTTGGCTAACACTGAATCAATTTGTTGTTAACTATGATGATAATCGCTTACTTCGTCGTGTCGATAACTGGTCGCGAGTGATCAGCTGCGGTGCTGAAAAGATTAAATTATTATGATTGTGATGATGATAGTTACTATGTTGTAATAAAGTAATGAACATAGACTACATAATTTGTAATATTGTTTAAATACAGCCTTAATTGATGAAACCTAATAAAAGACTGGAATCGTGCAGTATTCATGCATAAGATGTTTTTCTTTCAATCATTTTACAGTTTTTTTGCTAGCATCCACATATGCTGTACAGTTTGTTAAATTTTTTTTTCGACAATTTCACAGAACACTTGGTCTAACAAAAACGGTTCATTAAATAATTTCACAATAAAAGCGAATTTACCTCGCAGACTCAAAGTCGCCATACAAAATTCAATGTAAAAAATTTGTTGGATAGATGCTAGCAACAGAAATGGTACAGGAGAAACGTCTTCCAAATTCGTTAAGGTCATCATGACACATGTATTTTATCTTCTCATGTCACCATATATTGTGTTTTAGTCAAAAATGGTAGCGAATATGACATTGACAAAGGGTGTTGGGGTGGACCATACAAAAGATTTTTTGTCGCCCGCAAGTGGGAGGGGAAAAAATTCGTAAGAAAATAGGATTTATGCGATATGGGAGCACCTGTTACTAATTACCACCTTTCGGCGGCGATGGCCTTTGTTATGGCAAAAATGTGAATATTACGAGCTCCTTCTGAGCGGGAGGCCCGAGGAGACGCATAAATATCTTTTTTTCTTATTAGATGTATGGACAACATTTTATCTATCCACAAAAAAAATACATACAGTCAACATCGGGTTCCATTATTTAAAAATATATTTATTTACATTCGACATTATTATACGACAGCTTTGTAAATAAGTTTTTTTTATTTTCGTAAATTTAAGGTTATTACGTCTATTAACTTGAAATTTTCCTAACTTGAAGTAGTTGGTGACTCGGTGTTTGGATATGTGTCCAATGAAAGGCTCACTGCCTATACCATGATAGAATGTGAACGTAATTGGCAAGACGTAAGATTGGACCTAGTACATTCCTCTGCCTACCTCTTCAGCAATTAGATCGGGATGTTTTGTTTTTTTTCGAACTAATACCATTAAATGTTATCCAAACGGTCAGTACACATCAAAACACGGACGGGAATATGTTCCCTAAACAAAACACACCCATCTGTCGACAGTCGGTCATAAGGTTAACATCTGCCCGAATACTACGACACTAATGTTATGTATCTCTATTCAATCATAGTTACTCCGCTTGTTCGAATCAATCATCAATTTAAATACATTTGACGATAACGCAGAGCGGCTCAGTATTGTAACTCAATAAAAAGGTGTGCACGTGGCGCGTATATGACTCAGTCACTTTGGATATTATGTATGTACACTTACATAACGGAGGAAAATATCACGTTTTTATCATTTTAACATTGCTCAGCCGAAAAAACTTTATTGATTAAATTGAAAAAAAAATATACCTCCATAGGTAGTAGGTATATATAAATATATTGGTGTATTTTTTTTCCTCCATGCTTATTGTGTAAAATGTTTTTTTAAAAACAGTATCTTTTATGAAATTATTAATCACTTAAATAACTATGTAACTGAGGTAGAATTATTATTATTATTAGTATTGTATGAATTGGCAGTATGCAGAACATTCCATTACTGAATATTCAGTCAAAAATTGGGATATCAATAGGACACTATTGGACGTTTAGAAATATATTAAGTTATCCCCGAATTCGTTTATGCTTTAGAATAATATAGATGCTTTCACGCCCTTCAACAGAATTACTTAGGTACAAATCCTTAATTATAACGCTTTTAATAAAATGTTAGTCTCCGTGCTCTCTGCCTACCCCGTGAGCGATCCGTCGTGAAGATATGTATGTATGTATTATGTACGTATGTATTATGTATGTATGTATTATGTATGTATGTATTATGTATGTATGTATTATGTATGTATGTATTATGTATGTTTGTATTACTATTTTTATTCATCGAACTAACTTGTTTATCCCAACCATGGCTGGAAATTTTCGGAAGAAAATTTAATATATGTAATGTTAATACATATATGTTTTGTTTTTGTTGTCACACTAATTTGATATGTTGTCTATTTAAGGATTAATTTCTCAATCTATTGGTTGCGTTTAATTTGTCTTCCTTCTATTAAAATCATGATCCCGTTATGCATACTATACTGAATTTATCTATTGGGAAATGTTAAACTTTCGCGAAAAATATTTTTGCTTAATTTAATTCCTCGTTGACGGTAATCGACTTTATTTTATTCATTTCACATGTAAGTATGTAGAATGGTTGTTTTGGAATTACAAATTTTGTAATTCTAATGATCTGTCAAACCATAAGTTCAGTAAAATGGAATGAAAGTGAACATTTTAGGAATGATTGTGAGAGCCTCATCAATCGACCGGAGTATCTTTTATTCGACCATTATATAAACAAATGGGCTATATAACCAAACATAGGGAGTCGTTCAACGGAGGAACTAAATTCAACGTTCTTCGCAATATAGCGCTATATATTAGCGTAGTTAAACCTTGGACCATAGGTTTCTCCTTTGAGTGTTTTAATCCAGTAATAGTAATTTTAATCCAGTTAAGGCGTTTTAATAGCATGTAATATTCACTTTGACGTGTAAGCTCTGCCAAACCATAATTGGTCACCGTAGTAAACTAAGGTCTAAGCCATTTTAATTCTGAAACTGAGTTTAAGTCTAATAGCAAAATAATAAAAATGCTTGACGGCGTTGATGAACTATCTGCGTTGATACTACAGAAGAGTCATAATTATCAATAAAAATAGATGATTCTGCGCACTTCAATTATCAATATCGGCTGATATTTTCAAGCAATAGATAGAACAGCAGTCACCGTTTAAATTTATCGAAAACCTTTATATATTCTGTAAAAGATTAAAATTCATTGGACACGAACATTCGGACCAATTAAACCTGAGTCCTACCAACATTGAGGTAACATATTGCTCATCCAATTACGGTATTGCTCCCTGCTGAGTTCTCCTCTACCGTCGGAGCCTCAAATAGTCTGTGCACGATTTGACCTGTTCTACTTTGAAACAACCCTTTTAAGCAAATATGACCCTAAGGATCAACACAATACAGTCCTTAAAAACTACAAGGGTACGAAGAAACTATTAGACTAATGCCCTCAGGTCATCCTGCATTATTTTACAGACTTTCAACTACCATAGTGTCGACAATGAAAAATCATACGAAATGTATTGAACGTCAGCCGCTTATAGGTCGTTAATATTTAAAAATATTTTGGAAGTAAACTATTGTACTTAAGTTTCGAAGATAACATATTACCCTGCATTTATGTATATATCTAAGTATAATGTTTTTTCATTTGATAATTGTTTGTTTCCATGGAAATATTGTGCAAAGGGATATTTTCACAATGGAACTCAACATGAATTAGTTGATATTATATGGTCCCTCCAAATCGATTATGGACATGATTATGATATTATCGATTATGATATTCGTTTTGTACACCTTGACAATTGAAAATGTGTTACTGAAAGAGTCTTTAAGGAACAACAAACTAGTATTATATTATATATAAATACATATCTTCATCATTCTCCTCATACATGCACAGATTTCACACACTTCTGACTCCATCAGACAGTATCTGTGCTATATTATTGTCTTTACGTTACATTGTAGTGTAATTGAAAAACGTGTTTATGTTACAACAAAGTTACAATTTTATTTGGCGTTTATCACATAAATAATTTTAATCTTATCTAATAGCTTGATAATGTATATAATATTCTGCGTTTATGAAATTACATATTGGAATAAAAAAATCCTAATCATAGTCAAGGGAACAATGAAATTATTTTCTTTCTATTGTTTTCACAACCTTTTGATTCGTGACCACAAACTTAACATCATGATTTTGCAGGAATAAAATTGCTCATATTCATAATAAGACTAAGTTGTGTGCAACATAGAAATAAACATATGCTTGACAACAGTTGAAGAATCCAATTTCTTACGCATAAAATTGCAACAGAAATTTATGTTTTGCGCAAACGAGCTGAGGAAACTCTTGAGTAAATATTGTGTTACACTAGATGAAGTGGTGTTAGTTGGGAAAGTTATGTGTTTCCCGTTGTTTTTGATCGCAACTGTAACTTGATAATGAGGCATAGGCGTTTTAATTCACCTTTTTACGTAACGTACGTAACTTCGCGCCTGTATTTCCCAAAGAGGTAGGTAGAAGAATGCAGAACGTTCTCACGTTTCACCATTTACGTTTACGTACCACTATGGAATAGGTGGTGGCCATGCATCGGACACACATCCAGACTCCGAACCACTACAAGAAAATGTAAATTAGTAATTTTGTGTAAAGTTTGATCCGGGAATCGAACCCGGGATCTCCCGATGGCCAGTCGCACTTGCAACCAACACGACCAAAGAGGCAGTCACCTATTTGATATCGAAAGAAAATACTTTTGCATTTACCTACATTAATCGCATCAATAGAAAAATGGGTGCGAAACTGTATAGTTTAGATGCAATGATTATTATATACTTTTATTTTATATATCAACGCTGCAGTAAATTATATATCTCAATATTAAATTTCAAAATTGTAATAACTAATAGAGGTTTTAGAGTTAGATATAGTTTTAAGTTTTGGTTTAATATATTTTATAATAGAATACTGAAACTTCCTAGTGATGAATTTTAAAATTTGTCCACTAACATTTTACGAGTGGACTCTTCAGTAGAAATCAGCCGGCAATCCCTAGGGAAGTGATATTTGCTCGAGACATCGTACTACTCAAACGACACACAGGTTCTCAGGACAAGTCAGGTTCTCTGTCTGGCTGTGTATGTACTCGTATGCTAATAATAAAAATATACAAGCCAACATCGTATAGTCAATCGGGGTAACTTTGACAGGTCAATACTGTACTTAGTCTAGTAATGGAGAAATGTTGGTTGTTAGACATTAAAGGGTTTAATTTCCGGTGTTCCGAAACTTATTATGTCACTTTTCAGGAAGTAATTTTTTTTAAAATGTACTAGTTATTATAAAAACGTATAGTTTTTGTGCCTGTCAAAGTTACCAGACGCACATGGATAACTTTGACACTGGTGGA
>DWEJ01001447.1:0-13024 GCA_018245835.1 Mysoria sejanus stolli | reverse complement strand
GACGTGGGAATGTTCTACATTCCTCTGCCTACCTCTTCGGGGATTATAGGCGTGAAGATATAAAAAAAAAAAATAAAGCTATTATGGATACATGAATTGGGCAGCCCTGCTGATGTTTGCATGGGATCCCACGGTTGGTGTAACCGGAGCCGGGCAGCGCGGCTTCCGTCCGGCTTTTAGCGCCGACCCATCGCTCACCGGCCACCGCCGCCTCCCGGACACCACCTCGTGCTGATGGCCGCGCGACGATTAACACCACGTACTATAACACGCGTGGTTTCTCATATCTCAAGTCGCGACGCTTACGAAAAATATGGATATTCACATTTAAGAGTCACAACGGCCCTGTACTTGATGAGTAGCCGTGTTGCGCTTATTTACCGAGAGGGAAGACATATTAAAAAAAATTAAAACACATTAAACAAAAAAAAGAGTTTTTGTATGTGAGTGTCTGTATGTCATATAAATTCTACTACCAATTGCAATACATCGTGATATTAATAGATCAAATACGATGAATACGATAGATGAATACGATGTTAAGTGACACTAGATACCTTCTAATATTAAACGAGAGTACTCTGATATATTTTTATTAAAACCTTTGATGATCTTGTTATTTGGCGTGTATAGTTCCTTACCGCCACTACCAAAAAGTTCGTACCTACTACTCTGTAATTTAATGTGACTGGATGAAATTTAGTATAAGCGAGTAACCAAGTCATTCATTTAGTACTAATTATTTGTGAGTAGGTACGTAGTAATAAGTTTTGTATTTGTGAGGTGTGAGTTATAGTTTTAAAATGTATTGAACTAGGTGCGAAAACAATCAGTGAATCCTTAGCGTGAATGAATACGCGGCGCAGCTCACAGATGGAGGTAGCGGCGCCTCCCGACGGACGTCATTAATATTAATTAGGCGCGGTGCGGCCGGCGCTCGCCGCTCAATGCACAGCCTCTTTGCTTTTGACTCGCTGCGAAAATTAATTACTCTCAATCTTTATGTTCCAATTATAAAGGCCTTCGCAACAAATTAAATCTGTCCGGCGCAGACTCCTTTTAAGAGAGGTTTCACTCTCTTTGTAGAATTGATAAATGTTCCCGGCGAAAAATTCTTTGAATTCAGCGAAAAGTAGATATTTCAATTAATGTCTTAAATTATGAGTAAGCTAAGGTCGCCGCGCGTTGATAACGAATGGCTGCCTCTGTATTTGTACAAATTTGAACAATGCCTAAGACGCAATTATTGCCGACGTTCGTTACTCGCATTGTGAAATAAAATAAATGTTTGTAATTGCACGTTAGTCGCAACCGACGGCGGTTATTGAATGTAAAAGCGAAATTGATTCCAAAATCCAGTTTTTGCATAAAGCGTAGACGACTTCCGCGTTTGAAGAGCAAAAACGAGATTTCAACGTAAAAACTACCAAGTTTCTCTTTCATCGAGAGGCAAAATATTTAACGGCCGTAACCGGATATCTCGGCGCTGCTCGTGGAAACAATAAAAGGAACCACCAACATGTTATTACGTGAAACCAAAATTTAATAAGTACGTTTTTTATTTTGCATCGCTTTGGTTATCCATTAATTCGCTCGCTGTGCAAAAAAGCTTGGGTTTACCCGCGCCGTGCAATATTTGAATAGTTCGATGGCGTACTCATTGTTAAGAGAAGATGCGGAAATGGGATATTTTCTTTCGAGAAATATAATATACCACGCATTATGTTGACCTTTAGAAAAAGTTTCAATCCATTTAGTCATCTACATGTTGCTAGTTCTAAAAGGTGCGCTTCCATTGATGGTAAAAATGACAAACTTTTAATGTTCCTGTACGTTCAATTATGTATTACGATAAACAATAATTTTTAAATTAACATAACTTATGGTCTTTATTATCCATTACTAAATACTTAAATACTTTCGTCAACAGTTAAATAGGTAGGTAACTTATATTACATGTATATATGTACGTACATTCACTACATGTATGTATGTATGTATGTATGTATGTATGTATGTATGTATGTATGTATGTACTCGAGGTATTTACATACATGTACATGGCCTGTACCCTAGGTACATACATGTATGTATGTACCGAGGGTACAGGGTATGGGTAGAGTACATTACAATGATTGTCCACTGTCATATAGTTACTATATTAATATTTATAACAGTGTGTTTCACTTAACTTTAAAATACTCAGAGATGAAACTTTGACTAAATTCTAAATAAGAGCATGGCGTCTCATTTAATAAGAACGTACTAAGGTCGTTCTTATCAAATGAGACGCCAACAACAGAAGTGCTATACGACAGTAGTAGCTATACAACGGTAGTACTTTCCTACGAAGGGAATTCGAATTAATTGTGTAGGTACTGTAAAACTATTTAAAATTTAGTCATAACAACATAATAGTGAAAACACAAACGCACACATTTTAAATAGATCAGCTATATTAAGCTCAGTTTGAAGTTTGGTATTTATGATTTCATATTAAATTAGATTAGATTCCATATATTTATGTTGCATTTTTTTTGCATTTATAGAGCTGTCAAAAATATGTCGAATTTTTGCAACCTTTTTGATTAAATGTTACAATTGATACATTTGAGTGATGTAGGTGCGCCCGCACAATGGTAAATCAGTATTAAATGCTCTTTTTAGATACCTTCATCATCTATAGATGTCACATTGAACAGGATTGTGTGTAAAGTTCAATAATGAACAGTATTTTCTCATATGTAACCGCTTAAAACGCGGTTTTCAAAACTATGACCGTTTAATTAAGAAAGGTCATTAAATTAGACAGGTTTATAATTGGACATTTACTTTGTAGTATTTCATTTTATTTGTAGTGTAATTAAACTGTAGTATTTAAATTAGTGATCAAATAAGAAGAACAACGATGAGTGATACGGGTAGTCCGGCAGGTATGGAGCAGAATACGTGGTGGTAGCGAAAGCGATCATTATGAACACAATCAATTTCCTGTCAGCAACTGACCATGCACAAGTGGCTGTATCGGTTCGCAGAACTCGCCGCTTCACAAGATTAATGAATTTTGAATTAGACACGTCCGAATCGAAATAAAATTGGACTTTAGCAATCGGAAGTATGCACTGCATGTTGAATGATGCAATTTACGATAGATATCTGCGAAATATAACCCAAAAAAAATTGCTGTCCATACATTGGCCGCATCTGCTTGGTCCCATCGCAAATCGGATCAATTCTTTTTTATATTATTGTAGCATTTTTATTGTACATTTGTGTTGTGATCTAATAGCCTTAATCTAATAAACATCATGAAGTTTTAATACAATTAACACGAGTGGAAGAAAGTGGACATAAAAACAATTATATTTTGTACATTATACCTACATGACACATTTTTTGTTTACGTAGATAATCAGTATTTTCTTTATAGATTTACAAACAAGCCAAGGAGTCACCACATTCTAAGTATTGCCAGCTTTTAAGGATGTATTCTCAGTATTATAAAAGGAAATCATTTCATAATGCTCGCTGAATACAACTAAAAAAAATTTTTCTTATGTAAAAAACTACTCGTTATAACTTTTAATACGCAATTTAGGGTACAAATTAAGCAACTGTCCGAAAACTGACAGAATTAAATTGATTTTATTGGCAAATAATTACCGCCTCATTGGTCGAGTGATTGCAAGCGCGTCTGCTGATCGAGAGATCTTGGATTCGATCCTGGGGTCGGGACTTATTCTTTTTATATTCGTAGTAAAGCTGTAACGTACCCGTAAGTTGTAATTGGCAGTGGTGAAACCTGGGAGGTGTAGACTCCTCTGCTTGTCTCTTCGAAGTTGGCAGGGATAATGTCCCGTTGTAATTGTTTAGTGTTGTTCACTGCACGGATTTTTTTCTGAATGTAATGGCGCAAGATTTGCCAAATACCTTTATCCTTACAGTTATATGCGCGAATTTTCGAGTCGATATTTTTGACTCCCCCATTAGCCAGTATCAATACAAATTGATGACTAATTATTTATTTAAGGTTCAATCTTTTAAGTTCAATATTAATGCACATTTAGTACCTTTACTGTCTGAAGTACTGAGTCTCTGATAAAAACTTTTCTACCGATCCAAGTCAACCATGCTCGGCACTGGTAGATTTAAATGAACCGATTCAAATTTAGCTGTATAGCTGTATTTAGGCTTTCCTATTCCTATCATCAATTACCAAGAGCACGGACATTAGTTCTTTATGTTTCATTTTTAAATTAGTAATGTAAACTTACAATAATACGATAACAATTATAATATGTAAAATTAAATTAGGTGTCATATGAAAGTAGGGCATGGTCTGTCTTGGCACTGCTAAATGCCCTGGCCGCCGAATGGTAGCAGCGTACGCAGTGCAAGAAGCCATGCACTGTGCTCCTCAAGCCATTGATTATGAGCCAAAGCCTCTTATGGGAGGTCTTTGTTCAGTAGCGGCCTTACGCTGATGATGTTGATGGTGACAGAAATTAATAATTCAGAGTAGAAAAAGAAGGTGGTAAATAATTTTTCTGACATCTTTCGCTTAACAACTGATTTTTATCCGTTGAAATTCTATTCCAGGAATCGAGAAAATCGTGATCTTAACAGTCTTTAATAAAATAAGAACATTTTCTACCTACCGTTTGTGAAACAGTTTATATATTAATTTTTAATGCATTCGTGCCGTAATGGTTTTAGTTTCCTTAATTTTCTTGTCTTCTTTCTTTACTTTTTCTTATACTGCTTTTGTGACTTCCAAATTAATTCGTCTTTTTTAATACTTTTTTGTTGGATATGCAAAGATAACACCACAATACGAATGACCCGTAGTAACTTCATGTAAGACAACAAGCAACTAACCACAAGTTTTAGCAGTGGGTACAAGTAATTTGGTTATATTTTAGTACATGTACGTACTGACTGTGTTAAGTTCTTCAGAAAAAAAAAATGTCTTATCCTATCCTATCCTATCCTATTTCCTACTATTTCCTATTAATATTATAAACGCGAAAGTTTGTGAGTATGAATGGGTGTTTGTTACTCTTTCAGTAAAAACTACTGAATGGATTTTAATGAAACTTTACAATAATATAGCTTATATATCCGAATAACACATAGGCTACAATTTATAAAGATATTCTGTGAATTGTCCAAAATATTAAGTACACGTAACGTAAGTAGGATGTGCCGAGCTGGCGTCCGCGTTGCGTCTATCGACTCTCACCCCTGGCTCGCCAGTTCATCTTTTTTGTCTAGGTATTTAATTTTTTTCCTTTCTCTGTGGAGCAATATATAAACTACTTTTCATCCTAGAATTCATAGTAATTCGGTATTAACGCGGGAAAAACTTTGTGATACAGTGATTTTCACGCGGGCGAAGCCGCGAGAATATCTAGTATCTTATAAGTACAATCTCAAAATAGAGACGTCGATAACATTGGACTTTGTGATTTCTGTTAGAAATTGGACGTCAAAGGGACTACTTGGCGTAAGAGGTTGTGCAAAGGGCTGTTTCGTTGTCAGAGGCAGACGAGGGCTACAAAGCTTGGTGGCCGCCACTCACGTCACGTCAACATATCGGAAAGGATTTTGCTGTGTCCGACACTTAGGATCCTTTCATACTGTTTCCTTTACGTGACGAAAAAAATTATAAAAATAAATAATTAAAATGTCTATATTGTATTAATTCATTATTAATGGTTTTTGTAAAATATTTTTTTTCGAAATCATGCGAAATGATACTTTAAGTTTAGATATTTGATTATTTTAATTGAATATTTATGGATTTTCAATATAACTATGAACTGTGATATTTGAAATCAGCGTTATATACACACACGACGACAGATACCTGTTGGGGATATATGGAGGCTTAAAACAAATGAGACCTATGCGCAGTACTTATAGCAAACCGGTGAATGTTTTTGAACCGTCATAAAACCTTGGCGACGGTTCCCGATCGTTATGTAACTATGACAACATCCGAGAACGACTACCCAACGTACCCTTCGCGGTAAAGATACTTGAAATATTACCTTTAGCGGACATCAAACGTGACAAGTGTATAAGAAATTAATTGATACATAATTGCAAAGTGCCATTAGATAACACGAATTATTGAAATTTAGCAGTGTTTGTTTAGCATAGCATATTAAATATATTGTTATGTTTAAGTAGCAGTAAAGTACAAAGTTGTGATATCATTGGGATTTGAGCATCATCGCATTTACATATGTGTGAATGTCACATTCGACTATAGGTACATAACATATTTATTCTTTCAATTTCACGGCGTTTATACAAAATGGCGGGTAAGCGTAATCGGAAACAAGATAAACACTGAATAAAAATGTAAAATAACGTTTGTAGGCACTATTCGTCAACAGCGTGTGAGGATAGTTCTAGAAGTTGCTTAGAGAGGAACTAGGTCTAATATAAGACTTTTCAAATATCACGTTTCTTTTCTACATATGTACACAGTATTTACAAGTCAAGAACTGTTGTCGGCTTAAACATTTTGCTAAAGAAATTATATACAATATTGACATTCGGTAACATTTCATTCCTTGAAATACATGTGACTGCGGCCTTAACGCAGCAGGGTGTAATTGCTTCTACTTGCCTCGTGTAAAACCTTGTCGAAGTAGATAGACGATCACGAAATATATGAAAACAAACATATGTGTAGACATTCTGAATTAAGCATCCATTTCCCTTCTCTATGGTGTACCTATGAACTAGATGCGACCGACATTTTTCTTAGACACGTGTCCTATTCTAAAAAAGAGTAGCTTTTATTATAATAACCTGAATAAAAAACGACAGTGGCTTGTTTAAAAATCCTGTCCTCTTTGAATAATGCCACCTGGACTTCTTTTTTGTTGTCAAATGTCCACGGGTCAAAAATTATTCAATAGATATTATAAAATAGATTCCCGTTACCTATCGCTCTGTAGGTCACTTTTTACGCTGGTTCGAGTAAAAAATCGACATGTGCTCGAGGAAATTATGCATTTCGTTGCATCACAATGGCGCGCGTCACGAGTGCGCGTGTAGGTATTGTGTTTTTTTAAAAAATTGCGATTTGATGTCAACCTAAGAGGCTTTTGAAACGTGCGGCGTCCTTCTAACATATTTAGTGGCTTTCGACAGCCCCCTTAATTCAAACACGTTCTGTTTGTAGTGATGTATGTAGTCGGTGAGCACTTACGGGTAGCATATATATATTGTTATATGATTCACATAAATAATACTTTGTATCATAATTTTAATCATTTCACTTCTATGTATTCTATATATTTGGAAATATAAATGTGTGTTATTTATTATGATCGTATTTCTAGGATCGTTGTATATCAATATGATGCAATCCGATCCGGTGAACGGATTGAACGACGTTGTTCCGATATTCATACGATCGGCCATAAAGATCGAATGAAAAAATCTGAGTATTTTTGTCATACACAAATTACTTTTAACTTAAAAATCAATTAAATTTGTGTAAATCAATGCTTTTCTTTGTAAACTTTTCAAAAACGATAATTTTCAAAAATGCTTTGGATGCAGTGTTTTTCTGTCACATAGATAAGCTAAGTAGATAGGTTGTCCCTAAGGAGGAATAACGTTAGGCTTTAACGTAATGCATGCTTTTTAATGATTCCGTAACATTTTCACGCCAGCACTAAATAGGATTTCCGCTCTAGAAGGGATTGAAAATCAGAAGTTAAAAAGGGTGTTTAAAGAAACGGGATCAATTGATTCTCACACTTGATTCGAAATTGTTGACATTTTGCTGCAATTTGCAATGATTGATGAATGGGCCGGTCTATCACAAATTACTATCATCGTACAGAAATTCACCGTCGCCGGCTAATTAAAGTCAATTGTCGAAATGATACATGTTTAAATACCTAAGGTGTTAATGATATAACAAAGTTAAATCTCTAATATTTCTTGATAACTTTATTATATAAACGTTATAAGTAGTATACTCTGCTTATGCTTGTTGGTAAATTCAATCAAAGTGTTTCGATATCTGACTTCAGAGGATCGATCCGTTAGAAAATCATCCAAAAATCGCTTGATCTTATGCAGGCGATCCGATCTTCTCTAAAATCGATCTGTATTAGCGCATTGCCATTTGATAAAAACCGTGGAGAATTTATTTGTTTTTGGAATTTAAAGTATAATAAAGAGTAACCGTTTACCATAGCGCAATATTTAACGTTATGGTGTAGTTTCTCTACAGATACATAGTGAGCGGAACATAACGTAACTGGTTTCGACAAAAGCGATTGCGATCTCACTTCTTTCGGTTATCTACATATATTTGAATTCATTCATACGATCAATAGGAGCAGATAAGCGACAGGACACGTCCGTTGTTTGGTATCAAACAAAGAGTCCAAACGCTAACTTATCTAACGTTTGCACAGGGCCGTCGGAAAAAAATGTAAGTCGATGTTATTTTTGAATTTGTGCAAGACGTCTGACAGCGGATAAGACGCGAGTCGCGCACGTCACAAAAGGTGACAGTTTGGGCGATCGGGAAGGAGTGCGCAGCGGGACACAATGAGCGCGAGACGTTTGAAAGACGTTATGAATGGGGTTGGAATTGGAAGCAAGGCGTGATCGACACTGACCGATGCGGCCGGCGGCGAGCTGTGCGCACTATTCGCATAGATAAGCAAATACTATTAGGCACATAGACTTTGGGTATAGAAAATAAGTTTGTTTGATTCAATTAAAACGTAAATAATTTTTCAGTCGTCAATTTTGAATTTATTAAATAGCTATAAAAGTAACCACTAACTACCACTACCACTACCACTAACTGACCGCTTGCGTTTCGGTAATGGACCAATTAGGTTTCTCTGTCAGTACTCGCCGTTATGTATTTTCAAATTTACATTGTACATAATAGTCGCAAGTATCAAGATAAATAGCATTTATGTAAAGATATCATCACTAGTGTTAACTGTATATAAGTAGTATATGAAATTTTAATGCAGTAAATACTAAGCTAACGGATTTGACCTATCGAATATGTACATACGTAAGAAGTCATAATGTCCAGTTGAGAGAAAACGTAAATCTTACTTTAGGGTTGAAAAAAGAGGAGCGCTGTAAGTAGGATAGTGTAGGACATAACTCACATTTATGCGGAGAGACCGGCGGTGCGTATCGAGTCGGGCTAGTTCGCAAGGACAATTCTCTCCGACAGAAAAAGGGAATTATTCATCACACCCGGAAGGGGAGAGCCCGTGACGCAAGCATAGAAATAGCCACCTGCCGCTGTAGGAACGGCGTATACTTCACCATCGCACACGTTGCTATTTACACCCCATGGACAACGGAATAAAGTTGCTTTTAGATATAAACAGCTCTGAATAGTTGGCTATTTTTGTCAATATCGAGGGTCCAGTTGTCTGTGCCGTTGCAGAATCAAAACTTTAAACGGTCGTCGAGAACAAAGGGCGCTCGGACGGAGCTACACGCCGGGAATAAATATTCTATGTGAATCCTTTAAAGGCGATATTTTATATTTTATTCTTAGGCGAATGTCGCTAACTGTCACCTGCAAAGCTTTGAAAACGATAGATCGGATATTACATTTCACATTATCTATTTTTTATTTTTCTTTTTACAGTTAGAATGTCTTTGAAATAACACGATTATTTCATTTTTAATATTGGTTAAATTATCCTTCGTATGGATTCGCATTATTTCTTCTGTATTTATAATACAATAAGGCAATTATGTAACTAAATTTTTATCCAATATTTAATCGATAATCCCAAATACTCGTACCCGTAACTGAGGGTAACTTATTTAAAATGTTCTCATATGTTATTTCTTCAAATTCGGAATCCACAATATGAGCTTAATTAAAATACATGTCACATAAAAAGAATAATTAAAGCAATCCTCATTTGACGGGAATCATAACGTATAATAAAAATGTCAATCAATTAAAACGAGTTCATAATCAATCAAAGGTTGTTATAAAATTATCCACTGATTCTTCATCAACCGTCGTTCCTTTGTGACACTAACAACAAACCGAACAACTTTACCTAAAATTTACATTAAAATCGCCAACAAATACCGAAAAAAAAACCGTCTAAAACTGTGTGCATTGTGTGCGATTGATTCGTAACGGCCGAGTGCGCAATAATGTGAATGAAATATTCACAATTTTTATATAAATTCGGCGCCGCCGCACATCTGTCGTTCACACGGAAGGGAGCGAATCTCATTGTGCGCAATCACACTATAGAAGTAATCATTTGCGACCAAGCAATCAGGTTTAGGTACTATTAACATTACATTATGATTTAAGACAGAGTGCATGAAGGTGACGTTTCTAATTTTTTATATTGTAGGTATTCTATAGCATTCTATAGCGATTGGTAACTATTCAAGTGAAGGCGTTTTGTTTTTCCACGTGTCTTCGCCTATCAAAGTTGTTAGACGTACGTTGTAAAATAAAGTCTAGCTAATATACAAAGATGTCATGTTTAAAAAAGTACGCTAGTACCAAAAAGTATTATAGAACCAAATTTCTCAAAATTAACAAATTAGTAACCTAACACTTATCAATATTTATTAATAGATTAGCGGGCAAAAGGAAAACAAAATGTTTATTTACACATGTATATAACAGTGGGTAGTAAATATTGTCAGGGTGTACGCACCCGGCCTTATTATCTATTAGAACAATGAATTTGCAAGGTTTCATCTTCCATGTAACAATGCCGCGGCCGGTGTCGTAAAATCGGGTTGTGCTCCAATTTACGAAACTAACATAAATCGCCGTTGTTTAACGTTTAAACGCAATAGGACAAATTGCAAGCAATTTGCGCATATCGGCGCTCTTTGTGACGGACTCTATTGATAACTTTCGCTTTCAAATTTTATTGCGCTACCTACTCCTGTGCGATGTTTTGTGAGCTGCACAGTAAACATCTCAACCCTATTTACATCTATATATTAAGACGTGGATAGATATCTTTGTACCTACTCATTTTTAAGCGTGTTATGTGCGAGGAAAAGAAGACAGTGCTTGATTTGGTACAGTAAATATATACAAAGAGAAAAGTGCAAAATGCTAAGATTTGACAATTTTGTATGTAACGTAACTTCACGCCTGTAATCCCCGAGAGGGTAGGCAGAGGAATGCAGAGCATTCCCACGATTCACCGGTCACGTTTAAGTCCCACTATGGAATAGGTGGTGAGCCTATTGCCATGCATCGGGCACACTTCCAGACTCAGAACCACTACTAGAAATTCTAAATCAGAAAATTTTAGTATTGGATTGTATTTCGATTTTATACTAGAAGTATTGGATTGTATTTCGATTTTATACTAGAAGTTTTAACCCCAGTTCAGCTCTAAAGCCGGCGCTGCGAGTAGTCTCTATCAACATCGAATTCTGGGCTAATACCATTTAGGGACTTATCACACAAAGTGTTTGTCATCGACACGCTAAGAAGAAGACTAGAAGTTTTTATACAGTATTGGATTGTGTTTCGATTTTATACTAGAAATTTCTAGTAATGACTCGGAGTTTTTATTTGTGCCTGGTGTATGATAGATACAACCCCTATTATACAGGAGATCGTAAACTTGTAAAACGTAGGAGTATACTACATACATACCTCTCCATACCTCTTCGGGAATTACAGGCGTGACTTTCTTTGTTTCTGTATTTCACTTTAGGAGTAAACAGAAGATTCTAGCATATTCCCACGTTACAGCAGTTCTAAATATTCAACTTATGGATGATTAATGTACTAGTTTAACTAAACACGTCTTACATTGAAATTTCAAAATTGTAACCTACCTTTATGTTCTTAAAATGAATAGGGCTTCTTACAATTATATAATTTTTCGTTTGGTTTTATAATATCGTGCAGTTATTTTTGTCAATATGACACGCAAGCGGCAACCCTAGACGCTCGAGATGATAAAACTTCTCTTATTCTCGCGCAGTCCAGCCAATTTATCGCAAGCGACAATATATAAATCACACTTGTTGCTAAGGTTGTGCTGCTTTCAGCTCACAATTACTGATTTTCTGTTAAAATGGAAGGGAAGTAAATTATTGTACGAATATTATTTCTTATCAATCTGTCATGTTACTTAAGTGGTTTGTGAACCTGTATGCTGAGTCGAAGGTTGTGGCTTTGATGCCCACCCAGGAAGAACATAAACTACATTAATCTATTTAATTATGTTATAATAACACTTTTTCAACAGTGTCCCACCACGAATAGAATGAAGTTCAAAGTGAAAAAATTAATCAGATTGCGGATCGTTTTGTTGAGTTTTATTGTATAATCAACTCGTTTTATATGCAACCCTCCGCCTACCTCTTCGGAGATAACAGGATGTAACTTGAGCGTCTTACAATCAATTTATTAATTCTTGTATTGTTACAGAAAACAACACGCAGTTGGATTGAGAGCACATTCCAAAAACGCGAGTGCAAGTACTTCGTGCCGAGCGCCAAGGATGAGCACGTGTGAGTATTCGGATGGTTCAGTTCGTGTTCTGAGGATTGCAAGCGACGTAACATCACGCCTGTAATCTCCTAAGAGGTGGGTGGAGTAATGTGGTACAGTCCCACGTTACCTCAGTTATGTTTACTTTCCAATATGGATTAGGGGTTCAGTCTAATACCATACACCGGGCACATATCCAGACTATAGACTATAGCCACTACTACAAAATCAAAGTTAGAAAAATCTAATAAAGCCCCACCCGGGACTTAGGTACCATCGAGCGGTAATAGTGCTTACAAACTACACGGCCTACGAGGCAATCAAGGGACCAAAACGTGTTCCGAACTACCGAAATCTTATTTCTTTAGCGAAGATTTTCCTATAAGATGTAAATCCTTAGTTCGGTTTGTATATTTATACGAATAGTTAATTTGATAATGCCTATAGCGGGAGAGGGCAGACATTTAAACTGTCACAAAAATAACAAGAGACCCCTTC
>DWEJ01001446.1:0-13030 GCA_018245835.1 Mysoria sejanus stolli | reverse complement strand
CGCCTATAATCCCCGTAGAGGTAGGCAGAGAAATGCAGGACATTCCCACGTTTCACCGGTTACGTTTAAGTCCCACTATGGATTAGGTGGTGAGCCTATAGCCATGCATCAGGCACATATCTAGACTCCGAACCACTACTAGAATTTTAATTTAGATTTTCCAGAAAATTTCCTAGGAAATTTCTAAATTAGAAAAACTCTTTTGTAGTGTTCGGCCCGGGACTCGAATCCGGGACCTCACGATCGGCAGTCGCACTTGCAACCAACACGACCAACGAGGCAGTTATCTTAAAAAAATATATCTCCATCCATGCTCGGATATCCTAGAGCTGAACGTCGTGTGTATCGTAACGAACATTCGCCACAGTCGGTTGGAGGACATGTGCGTTTTAGTTTTTAAATAATTATTACTTTTATAACCTTTTAATCAATATGGCCGCCGTACACATGTACGTATGTAGTCCGGATGAAATTCGCGTTAACAAAACTGAGGGATTATTTACACTCTTTTACATAACGTCTCTCACGTCACATCAAAATTTAACTTGAAGGACTTGTATCATCGGCGGATAATATTTTTTTGGTGACATACGTGTTTATTGATGTCAAATATGATAAACAAATAAAAAAAATACGTATGATTCTGGGCCACCACTTAGGGTTATCCAACGCCTATTCTCAGACTTACCAAATTCAAAAGATTTCAAAGATTCAAACATTATATTTAGTTACTTACATACGTTATAATTAACCTTAAAATAAGTATCTTAGCTATACTATAGGTCGAAGGGAAACGTCGTGACGAAGTCTACATACCATAGACTTGTATATAATGTACATACTTTGAAAAGGAGAATTTGACTACTTTGAAATAATCACTACGAATTTATCTAACTTAAATTTTCTAATCTCAGAGTCTGGTTTTGGGCCGATCTATAACAATAGACACACCACCTATTCCATAGTGGGACGTAAACGTAACTGGTGAAATGCCGCAGTGAACTACAACTTGTCCTACACTTATTCAGGTGAATTCTGTTATGTTACTTCATCAGTATTTTTTTTAAAGTAACGTATGTTATTGGACACGTGTGAACAGTCCCCCGTGAACTAATTGGACATGCATGCGCGTGTACAGTACACATTGTATAATTGATACTCGATACCAATATAATTTAAATATACCCTCAGCACAAGAATATTCATAAAGCGCTGATAAATTTTTAATGAATACCTTTGGCGTGCCAGTTGGTTGAATCGTTTATTGTCGATACATTTTCGTACTCATTATACGCGTGTTCATGTATTCAAAATAAATGTATTTAAAAGGTCGATATATCATACATAATCATTATTATTATTGTTATAAAATACATATAATTATATATGTTCCGGCTTCGATATCGATCCTTCTATCGTTCCTCTGTTGGAACATGGGTCTCCTCTCAGAATGAGAGGGTTAAGGCCGCAGTCTACCACGCTAGCCAAGTACGGGTTGACGTCACACACCTTTTAAAACAATTTTTTCTCAGAACTCCAAGTGTTTTTCTCAGAACTCTCAGTGCACAGGTTTCGACACGATGTTTTCCTTTACCGTTATACCAAGTGATATTTAAACTTTAAACGCACATTTTTAAGAGTTGCGCGCCATGATTTGAACCCGGTCTCCCGGAGTGACAGGTTGAATTTCAAAACCTCTAGGCTATCACTGCACTTCATCACTGCTGCCTGTAATAGCTTAATTCATGTATATTTGTGGAGACAGCCTAACTAGTTCCGGTTCCAACTGCGACCTACGACCCACGATCTACGCTGCAATCGGCGGGAACTCATGCAGCCGTGACCATCCTGAAAAACAAGTAAGTTAAGCCGGTATATATGTATATTATCACGTGAATAAAATTATAATCTGTCACGATATATATAACATATATCGTTGCGCCGAGCCACTTACAGGCTGAGCAGAAATAATGTATGTATATACGATATTTTGAAATTACATACATACATATGTAAGCATGTATACATACATAATAAGCTTTAGTATTATATAAAACACATGTAAGGAGCCCCTCCGAGAGGCGACTATCTCTGTTTATGTACGAACAGGACTGTTAACGATGTCATCACACATTAAGTAGATACCTTGACATGTGTTTCAAAAGAATAATCAAATAAATAAACACAACGCAAAATTAAAGTACGTCTTTATAAATAAATACAATAAAGTAGGGCGCCTAATTAGAAATTATGACTTCATAAGCCAAGATGTCTTAAGTAGAATTGCGGCCATCGTAACAAAAAGTCGAAGGCAATCGATTGATGCGACGTTCGTTTACTGAATACAAGTGTTGCCAGCGCACAGAGCAAAGGGAATAGATACACAGTACACTGTGCTAAAATATTGCCAGTGCTATAAATAATTATGTGCATTAATGGAACATTACTACTTATTCATAATCAATTAATACCAGCTGAATGTTCTATCTCTTTTTTTACTGTGTAAAGAATTTGAAAGAAAAGGACGACAACTGAGGTTGCTATGCAATAGGATTATGAATAGGGTTTTTGTAACTATTCAAGTTTAATTTTTCATACTTGTCAAAGCTTGTCTAAAAATTGTAAACAAATCATTTAAAGTATTTGCAAGGGAGTAAATTACTTTCTACAATAGATATTAACTGTATGAATTTGGAGGGTGTATTATAGTTTCATTAAATGTAACATCACACCTGTAATTCCCGAAGAGGTAGACAGTTACACTCCTTTGTTAGTGGCTCGGAGTCTGGGTGTGTGCCCGGTATGGCAAGAGCCTCACCACCAACTCCATAGTGGAACGTAAACGTAATTCGATCAACGAGGCAGTAAATTACTTTAATAATGATAATGTCTTGGAATAACTTCATGCACGGCATGTATTATTTAAACATATACTTACTAACGAGGTCTGGCAATATTGAGGTCTAAAGCATTAATCATAAATGATTATAGGAAAATCTTGTGGCCTTGTTCCTTACGAAACGAAACTCTATATCATTTTTATAGGTATTTAAATGCAGAGTACACTATATAGAGCAAATGTAGAGTAGGTTCTACATGACGAATCCAAAGACTTTCTGCGTAACAAATATGGAGTCACCAATATAACGAATATAGATTCTGTACATACAGAAAAAGTATGTGTGAAATGTAGAGTATTTTCTATATAACAAATTGAACATCTATGCAACATGTATAGCGTATAGAAA
Organism: Mysoria sejanus stolli; assembly: GCA_018245835.1. Lineage (NCBI taxonomy): Eukaryota > Metazoa > Arthropoda > Insecta > Lepidoptera > Hesperiidae > Mysarbia > Mysarbia sejanus. The sequence continues at coordinate 9,782 of DWEJ01001446.1, read as the reverse complement.
TACAACCATCAACATCAGCTCTTCTAACGTACGAGGTGTACGTACTTATATTTATAGCAGCTCAGAAACACATCCTGTGAGATATGTTGTACATTGCTTGGTATATAACTTTATGATATGATATGACATGATATGATATGATATGATATTATCAACTTATTATATGATATGATATGATATTATCAACAGTGCTGTGATCTACTTCAAATAAAAACGGGTACGTCCGAATTTAAAGTTGTACTCAATGCTCATAGCTGCTAATACTGGGGTTACGGGTTCGTTTCACACCTAGTATACAATATTTAGAGTGGAGACCGCGTCTCGGTAAGCGTAGCGTAGGACGACCTCCAACCCGCTGGTCCGACAACATCTGTAGGATCGCCGGCAGACACTGGATGAGGAAAGTGGAGGGCCGAGCAAAGTGGCGCGCTTAAGGGGAAGCCTATGTTCAGCAGTGGACAGCTGTACGCTGATGATGATGATTATGATACAATTTTTTTGGCGTGTCTTTATAGCGAAAAAAATTACCGGAAATTTTAGTATGTACGTACGTTAAGCTGCGCAGATGTTTCTTATTGCTTGTAACAATGTTGTCTCAGCCATTTCGATGTAAAAAATGGCAGGTCGATCTCTACTCTTAGATAAAGTCAATTTAACCGATATGGACAGAACCAATTACATTCATCGCATATTGTGGGTGTCGTGAATATGGACAACTAAGTAAAACAGGTTCACTGGCGAATACAGATTGAACCCGAAATTGTTCATTGTTTTGAATATGTACATGAGACGGCAAATTTATGATGCAGTTTACTTAAAGACTTTATAATTGAATTTATTAAAGATTTTATTGCCGAAATGCAAAAAAAAAGTTATCATTGATGTAGCATCGAGCCCATAATCCTCGAAGAGGTGGACAGATGAGTGCATTTAACTCCCACGTTTCACCAGTTAAAATTATCATGATTTTTTTTATATTTAGTACAAATTTATTTGTGTGTATCTTGATTATATTTGAACAGCGACCGCTACGTTTTTAATAGGACACGAATGCAGGCCTCAAATGTCTAAATCTAAATATCAATAAAGTTCAATAGTCCTTGACTGCGACTGTCCATCGGGAGGGCCCTGGTTCGATTTCCGGGTCATCATCGTCATCAGCCTATCTCAGTCCACTGCTGGACATAGGCCTCCCCCAAAGAGCGCCATTGCGCTTTGTCCTCGGCTTGCCACATCCAGCTTCTGCTTGCAGCCTTTCACAGATCATCATCCGGCCGGAGGAATCCCATTTGTAATCCGTTAATATACCAATATTTTAATTTTCTGTTAAACGTTGGGCAAATTTACAAACCTCATGGTATATTATTTCGCGGGAAAGCCCTGGGATATACTTACCAGCTATCTACTCGTGACCTGCAATGGAACAATAAAAGAGTCGGAAGAGAGAGAAATTAGTTATTAAGAAAAAACATACGCGAATTATCCCGGTACCTATTAAATCATTTCAATTTTATTTATTAAATTATTGTAATTTCCATTCCGTACCTATTAAATACATTACAACTTAATCATACCGTACCTATTAAATACATTACAACTTAATCATACCGTTCCTATTAAATACATTACAACTTAATCATACCGTACCTATTAAATATATTACAACTTAATCATACCGTACCTATTAAGTACATTACAACTTAATCATACCGTACCTATTAAATACATTACGACTTTCATCTCACGCTTTTCCTTTATCTTTATGCGCGCTCAATACTAACGTGCGGCGAGGAGAGCTGGTCAACACCGCGCTCTACTTATGTTATGAAAATGCATGACCGCGTCGCCAGCGGCCGTCATTGCCCGCAACTGCCCGCAACTGCCCGCAACTGCCCGCCACCGCCCCGCGCCGTTCAGCGCTTTGATTTGTCACGTGGTTCTCCTGGGAAACTATTGAAATCGCACATTAATAACCGCTTTTTATCCTCATTCGCGGAACGCCGGGCCACCGCTCGCACGGAGATTGATCTCATTTTTATAGCCGCAGATATGATATCAGGGCACTGCAGCCCGTCTAATACCGATCTGGAACGCCTGAGAATGCCGCCGTCGTATTTTATTCAACTTGCGTTTAATGAAAATTACAGAGTTGAGAACAATTTTAATGAGCACAAGTATTGTAAAAATAACGAATTTTTGCAGTTGTTAGCAAGAAATTAAATGTTCATCTATATTTATTGTTTAACAACGGTCATACAGTTCAAGATGTCGTTTATTGCCCAGTTGTGGTAACTAGTTCACTATATAAAAGTATGTACACGTATGTATATAATATACATCTATATAATTATGTATATAAATCTTGTGCAATGCCTCAGCTCCGGTAACGTTACTGCAAGAGAAAGCAAAACATGATTTATGTTGTTTCAACATAATCAATTCAGTGTAAAACTAGCCGCGTGTGTGTTTATTCATCGAACACGTAAACCTAACATTCACGCATTAACTTGACGCCTTTCACGAATAAATTACTAATAGGTAGGCTGACCTCATTGATCTACATTACATACATTAGTTTAGATAAGTCTGCAGCCAGCAAAAACTAGTAACCCGGTGATCATGAAGGCTACTTTCTACACTATGTATTAAATTTAATCATACGATTTTGATTACTTAGATTTTCTAGTAGAAATTTCTAATAGTGCCACGAATTTAGGATGTGTCCGGTGTTTTACAATAGGTTCACCTACCATTCAATTGTGCAACTCAAAATATAAGTGGTGAAACATACTACACATTCCTGCCTACCCATACGGAGATTACAAGCGTGATGTTGCATTAATTAACTGTAAATGTTAAAGACGAGAAAAACCTGAACGCACATACATATATACTTCAATCGAATTGGACAGTTTCTGATATAACACCTATTCAAATATTACTCTAACGAACAAGCATGTATGGCAACAAGAAGCGAAATAAGTGTGCCAGGACCTTGGCGAATAGAAATCCGTACGTTCCACATACGCATATAATAAAAACGCGACATATCTTGATATGCATTACATATGTAAGTTACACGTAAATTGTTATTTCTTTTTATCAGTCGATTCATATTCTATAATCCGGGGCCCGTCCCTTGTTTGAAAATGTTATAACAAATATATATTCGTTTATCAAGAGATTAATAATTCAACTTTAACTCGATAATCTTATCTTAACTTAGTTGCAAACATAAGCCTAAAGTAAAATACGGAACAATAAACCATTACCAATAAACGAAAATGAGTGACTTTACATTAGATAACAATTTTATTGTGTATTGTAATGTAAAAGTAATATCACGCTTGTCGCTCTTAAAGAGGTAGACAGAGGAGTGTAGTATGCAACCATGGATGAGTGCGTAAGCTTATTGCCGTACACCCAGCGTAAATCCAGAATCTATACTAATGGTAATTTCAAGTCGGAATTATAATATTTTGTCCAACCCTGGGATCGAAGCTAAGCCCTCTTTATCACTCACTCAACAAACGAGGCAGTCAACATTATTAATACACCTAATTATCATATTTACCAATGACACTGTTTCCATTGTTATCTCAAGCTTATTTTAATCGTCCACCAAAACATTGCACCGAGCCAACACCAAGCACAGTATATCACAAGTTCTCAACATTATCACCGCCACGAGCTACGCACTTACACTCAAATTGGTTTAAATTTTGATGCGTTTTTAATAACACCGCTATTCGTAAGCCACAATTTCAAACTACATCGTAGCATAAGTAGATAGAGTTTTATTTACTTTGTATTATTTATTCATAACTCTACCAACTCTACATTTTAAAAATGAGTATAAAACCCAGTATGTTAGAGTTCTGTTCGCTGTGTGAAGGAACCAATCTTGGAAGAAATTAGCCGGGTCGGGCTACTCTATTAATAAAGGTGTTTCCAAATTTAACTATTGTGTTTATGCCGGTGATAATTGTTATAAATTAAGGCTAATGGCGGATCCCGCCGCGGGGCAGCATTAGACAACAAAAACTCACCCGATCTCGCTCTTTGTTTGGACACCGCTCCCGTGTCGAGTTAGGGATATATTATACTCGTATCCCGAGTAACAATATTTATCATTTAAGGCACTCTATATTAAATAAGGCCAATATTTCCTGGCTAGCTCAGTGGGACGATATAGCGAGATTTGCATTAAACATGTTTACTTACAATTTTGATGTATAGTGTAAATTATCATTATTGTATACTTTAATGTATGCATTTTCTTAGTCGACATATAACGTCTCATAGAGATTAATTTATAAATATTAATATATATACAATTTTATACACAAAAATCACAGAATATCACATGTAATATAGTTGGCATGTGAAAAATTGACAAGCGCGTAATATCGTATATCGCGTATTCGATTTTTCGCACGGTTTGAGAATAGGCAAGTCGCGGAGGTTCGGTCATGATTGATGATGAAAGTGTTTAGGCAGCTAAAATGCGGCTCCGGTTACCGCAAACAGCGAGCGCAGGCGGCAGGTCGCGGGCGACGCGTGGTGCACCCCGATACCGTATGTACCTATTTTTTATAGGAAAAACCTACTACTCGTATGTAACTGGAAATACACTTACAACTATACCATTGTTCGGGATGAAAATTTGATGCAATTCATTTCTCAAAACTTCCTATAATTTTTCATCATATTCATAACGTCATATTCATTATATGTACATATCATATTTAGAAGTTACCTACATCAAAATCTCATTTTATACTTAATCATGTAGCAATAAAACTTCTTAAATAAATAGTTAATTCGTCTCCCCTTTAGACGTAAGAGACGTTTTATCGCAAAGAAATAAAACTAAATTAGGTGTAATTTTTATGTCTGAAAAAACTCTACTATTTTTGCGGCTGTCGTGTATTACGAAGAAATAGTGAAAGATATTGTATGTTTATGTTATGATATGTTTCAATTGCATATAACTTGAAGTCAAATAACTTGACAAGTATTTTATATGAAAAGCTCCTTTTATTGCTGGTTATGTGCAATAAATAACTAATAACCACCAGTTGAAGACGTTATCATCATTTGACTGTAATTAAAACACCTGATCACAAAATTGAGGTAGAAAAAGTAAGAAAAAATATGAAGAAACGGAATGCACAACATGTTTAGTCTATCAATTGTAATCGGTCTACTATTAGTCAATTAATATCTAATTTATTAGTACCTACTTCTTATTTAATATCACTATGTCGGGAACTGTCCGTGTAAGCTTATACGCTAATACTTACCCAATTAAATTGAACGTTACTTTGATAGTTAACAATTAATGTCGCTCAATTCAATGATGAAGGAAGGAGGAGGCATTTTAAATATGAGTTGCATTGATATTTAAATGACGGTGGCGCAGGCGCTGCGGCCGCTTTGACGGACATTCCTTCCCGAGTGCAGCCGCGCCGCGCGCCTAGCGCCCGCCCGGCTCACTGGATTCTACCACTACTTGCACGAATATTAAATATGGACCATCAATCGTTAAGCTCGCAAATGAACGAACCGTGTAAAATGGATGGAAAGCTCGAGCAAAAATTACATCCGCTTCGAGTCCACATCATGCATGTTGCATTACAACAAAAAACATGGCTTTCCTAGTTATTCATTCCAAAGGTGTTAGTGTTATAAATCTGATTCGAAATTCGAATGTTAAAATAATCCATGCGTGCTGGAAAATGATGAAGAACTTGTGAAGAGGGCACACCTGCCGAATCGAGAAGAAATTCACTGCCGCGTGGTCTGATAAGTTTTTAGCTACGCAGTGGTCCGTCGAACGATCCAGATGAATAATTTTAATGGGTTGTAATGACAAACAAAGTAACAAAAACGTAACAAAACTTTATGATCTCCACACGTTCTAAATGCAGGCCGACGGTGGTTAGTTCCCAAGGAAAAAATCAATTAAGTACACGCATGGATTGGTGCTGCGTATGGTCCGATTGCGAATTTCAATACGTATAGATTTGTCGGTGAATGAGACGTGCGGGCGAAGGCTTCGTTTGAATGTGCGCTTTTTGCCGCGCGGATGCAAACATGTCGCGCCCGAATATTCGACCGGAGCTTTTTCGCCGCTTTGAATAAATGAAATATTCATTATAGCATCACAAAGTCACACGGTATGCACGTCCCAGGGCCGGGCCGCTTATGCATTATATTCTTAAACTAATTTTTTACCGTTTCCCTGAATCTTTTTAATGACAATTATTACAGACAGTTTTTATTACGACCAGACGAAGTTTTCATCGGTCAACATTCTTATAGGAGTAAGTAGGTAATTTATAATAAAATAGGTAAATTAAAATATTAAAATTAAAATTAAAAGTAAATTGTTAAAAATATTTAAATCGTGGATCGGCTGTATGATTAGAAGCGATATACGTTTTAAATATTTTTCGTTTTGGGTAATAATTTTTGTTTTTACTAAAACAAAAAATTTAACCCCTGTTTTTGAAGTCGATAAAACAAACGCCAACACAGCAAGCAGTAACGATCAGTTGATCTGATTTGCAACTTTTTATGCAAATCACGATTCTGTTTGTTTCCATATAAATGTTACATATACATACATCTGGACATAAAAAATAAATAAACTAAAAAAACTCGTAGCTATTCTCCACGAATAATAAACATCAGCATTAATGACGACCCACTGTCATCACGGACAGAAACATATTCACGGTGACATATTCAAACAGCATCGAAAAGATCTAAGGACGCAGGCGCGGCTCCCACGGCGCGAGCGATGCGCGCTCGCAAAAACTACGCAGTTGGGGAAAAGGTGAGGGGAGCGAAGGGGAGGGGGACGAGGGAAGCCGGATTGCTCGCGCGTCTGCCGCGTGCATACTGATGACACGTAATTGTCGCGCGCAAAAACTAAACGTATGATGATCGAGGAACTACCGCCTGCGCCGCGCCACGCCGGCCGACACCGCGCCGTCGCTCTTATTGTCATTGCCTTCGTATAATACATTTCTAATACACTTTATGAACGACTAATTAACGATATTCTAAGGCTTTTATCGGTATGTGCTACAATTTGAAACTTATATCATGGAGGAGCTTAACATAATGAATGTTTTAAAAGTACTAAACTCAATATCTGATGGACATATCAAAATTATCTCTTACAAAATTACAATTACATGTTGCAAAATTAGTTAAAATCTGTTACAAAATTTTGTTTGGTAATCAAAATTATTAACTCCATATCAATATTAAACAAACTTCTCGATTGTAGAGTTAGAGATTCATTTACGTCGCTAAACGAGCATTGATGTTATTATCCGTTTTATAAACAAAATGAGGCTAATCTTTATCTATCAACTGCCATTTTAACCGAATGATAGTTGCTTCTTGAAAAAAAAAGATTACGCAGGCCGCATAATCGACGACGTTGTAATTGACAGATGTTAAGTTATTGATTTCTCAGTAAACACTTAAATCTTCAACAAGCTGGGGTTATCCAAGTACAATGATAATGTACTTAAACGAATTTATTGGCCGCAGCCCGCCTCGGCCTTCGTAACCGGCGCAGAACAAAACGCTCCTTTAATATATTAACCACGATCATGTTTTTACACCGTAATGTTAATACGAATAAACTCTTTTTCACGGACTTGCGCTTGTTAGATTTTCTTCAATTTACAAAGAAACAAGCGTTTCCATTTGTCACATTTTATTATGTAAGCGTACAGGAAAATTTAGTTAAACGCTAAGATGGGTTTTATATGTATTGGAGTGACGATTAAAAAAAATCTTCACACAAACATTATACCCAAAAGGGATCCTTACAAATTAAATTGTCTTCAAACACTAGTTATAAAAATATTGAGTCTTCCATTGTTAATCTTACAAATACTTAAACCCTTTACGTCAAAGACTAAGCCAAATGACAGTGTCCATACTTGGCACAAAGGTGACCCCAAGAGCATCCTCACTAGCGAGCTAACGACTATTGTCAGCTAACAATAGTCCCGGGTTCGATCCGCGGCCATCGCGATAGCACACGCCAACTGTCACCAGGTGATTTACACCGCAGTAAATATATAATAAACACTGTTATTTGTACTCTGTATAAGTATTGGATTCATTCACTTATAAAGCCCAAGTACTGTTATAATCAACCTCACATATTATTATGATGAGCGAATAATTTCTTATAATCAAGTAGCGTGCTTGTATGAATTACTTTAAGACCGTAAGGATAGATATTTGACTTGCAGTGTTCTGCCTACGCCATAAGGGATTCTACGTCACGATATAATAATAAGAAATTGACACGTATAGGAATATGTGGCAATGTCTCCGTACTTGACCAACTGCCTCGTTGGTCGTGTTGATTGCAAGTGCGACTACTGATCAAGAGGTCCCGGATTCAATTCCCGGGTCAAACAGTTCAAAATTTTCTAATTTAGATTTTCTAATAGTGGGTTGGAGTCTGGATATGTACCCGATGCATGCCAATAGGCTCACCACCTATTCCATAATGGGACGTAAGCGTAACCGGTGAAACGTGGAAGTGTTCTGCATTCCTCTGCCTGCCTCTTCGGGGATTACAGGCGTGAAGTTACGTGGTTCGTCTCCATACTGAAAATACTAACATATACCGTGCGTACACCAACGCGCAATATACATCCATTTCATTATGTTTGCGTCTGTCACGGCCCACTTAGTAATAAAGGGAATTAAAAGTTTCCATGTGATTCACGGCGAGGACACACATGTCAAACGGTAAACATTTATAATCAAGTTGGTCAAAAATGTTTATTAAACAACACGCATAGATATGAGTAGTGAGCAAAAAAATTCAACACGTCTACAACTTTCACCAGTTAGCATCAGTGGCATCCGTCCCGATGAACGTGCTTATATATTGAGTACTTATATATTAAATGCATTATTATATATTACATATGTTGGACAAACGGAAAAACGGTTAGTATTCCAGTTCAAACTTGAATAATAACAGCATATTCAACTATGATTCTGCAAGTGCATTGTATAGGTAATACGCATTGCTTAGAGCTGCACCTGAATTCGAGATCGGAGACAACTTTATAAATCCTTAGCAACAGCTACTCGTATTTAGAAAACCTAAGTGGTACGAATTGTAATATGACATTGAATATGAATGAATATTATACGGTTAAGGAGAGCATACGTTCAGAATAACCAAATTTTAATAAATTATAGAACTTACATTTCAAAATTTTCTATAAAATCGCTAAGAATTAATGTCTAGTTTCACAAATCACAACTTGTAAAATGTAAGTAAATAGTCGCCACTGAATATAGGCTTCGCATCATGTCCTCGTCTATTACATACATACTCGTATATGGTATATAAATTATTACTACTTTTAATAGAAATACAGTGCCTCATAAAGGAATAAAACACAAATGGACGTATCGTATGTAAATCATACATTATTTTATCCAATTAAGTACATGCTTGGCACATTAAACCGTAACACAAAATTGCATAATTCTCCTAAGAATGTTGTATATAATTGAATCGATTTAATCATAATTGTGCTTAGATAAATACTTTTATACGAAGATTTGACCCTATTGGCAAGTTTGTATGCATATTGATAAATTAGCAATGATCAGACAAGCCTTAAATTCCTTCCATTCACTTGATTCACCGTGATATCATGACAAGTCCTTTATGCTTTATTATGACTCAAAGTCTGTTCATACTTGTAGTAATTACT